>CAKLIZ010000551.1:37314-79526 GCA_922035795.1 Oreochromis mossambicus
TTTGTTGTGATTTGGCGCTATATAAATAAAATTGAATTGAATTGAATTGAAAACCACAAAAGAAGCATAGAGTCCCACCTGTCCAGCAACAACACACGGGAGTTGTGGCAGGGAATACAAGACATCATCAACCACAGAGGCTGTGAAAGCAGAAAACCTGAGTGTGCAGCTGGCAGAGGAAATAAACAGCTTCTTCGCCTGCTTTGAAACACCACAACAGCAGCACTTATCTGCTTCAGCCCTGCTCCCATCCTCATCCTCATCCTCACCTGGTTCCTGCACCGCTCCACTCACTGTAATGGAACAAGATGTCAGACGTGTGTTCCTAGCAGTGAATCCCAGGAAGTCGGGCGGTCCAGACAGAGTACCTGGCAATGTGCTAAGAGCATGTGCCCACCACCTCACCCTCTTAACCAGACTCTTCAGCCTCTCACTGGATCAGGCAGCCATCCCATCCTGTCTAAAATCAGCCACAATCATCCCAGTGCTGAAGAAGTCTCCCATCACCAGCCTGAATGATTTCCACCCTGTGGCCCCCACGCTGTTAATCATGAAATGCTTTGAGAGACTAGTCCTTCAGGACATCAAGGATTACCTCCCCCCAGAATTCAACCCCCACCAGTTTGCATACCCTCCACTCTGTGCTGAGTCACCTAGAGCAGCGGCAAAGCTACGTCCTTATGCTCTTTGTGGACTACAGCTCAGCCTTTAATACAATCATCCCGGAAAGCCTCATCACCAAACTGGTCACACACTGAGCAGCGGCTCCCCACAGGGCTGTGTGCTGAGCCCCCTCCTGTATTCTCTCTACACCCACGACTGTAGTTCGACCCACAACAACAACCTCATCATCATCAAGTTTGCTGATGACACCATGGTAGTTGGACTCATCTCAAAGTCAGACTCTCATCTGTACCGGCCTGTCGTGGTGAAGAGAGAGCTGAGCGTAAAAGCAAGCCCCACCCCCTGTGAGCTTCCTCCTGGATCTCGGTACTTCCAGGAGCAGCTGGTCGGCTGACCATAGAGACCGACAGGGTGTGTGGGAATGAAGAAGCTCAGAGAGGTAAGGCTGGGCAAGATTGTGAAAGCATTTAAAAACAAACATGAGAATTTTAAAATGAACTCTGATTTGGTTGTGCAATTTAAAATCACTGTCTAACTTAAAGCCAAGGTCTGTAACAACAGGTTTAAAATAAACTTCCAGGGGTCCCAAATCAACACAGGAGGACTCAGAGGTACGACTGGCTCCAAACACCAACACTGCTGTTTTCTTTTCATTAAAATTTAACTTTTAAAAAGTTTAGAGCCAACCAAGCTTTAATGTCATCTAGACATGTTAAGAGAGGTTTTATGGAGATGCCAGCCTTCTGCTTTAGTGGCAAATAGATAGGCACTCATCGGCATAACAATGAAATGAGATCCCATGCCTTCTAAGGATGGAACCCAGAGGCAATAGATACAGTAAAAACAGCAGTGGCCCTAAAATTGAGCCCTGTGGGATGCTGCATGACAGAGGAGCAGAAGATGATTTGTAACTGAGAAGGCTGACAGAGAAGGCTGCACCAATTGAGTGCAGTGCCACCAATACCCACTACATCACTTAATTGAGAAATTAGAATAATGTGGTCTATGGTGTCAAAGGCAGCAGTTAGGTCAAGCAAGACAAGAACAACATGGCTACCAGAATCACATGCCAGAAGGATCATTAAAAACCCTTAATAATGCAGATTCTGTGCTGTGAAGGGTTTTAAAACCTGACTGAAAAACCTCAAGGATGCCATTATCATCTAGAAAATCTTTCAGTTGAATAAAAACAATTTTCTCTAAAACGTTGGAAAGTAAAGGCAACTTGGAAATAGGCCTATAATTAGCTAAAACTGTTTGATCAAGGCCAGGTTTCTTAAGCAGTGGCTGCACTACTGCATGTTTGAAATTTGCAGGAACAACACCAGAAGACAGACTGCAGTTAATAATGTCAAGGATATACTGTCCTTTACTAGGAAAAAAGTCTTTAAAAAATTGTGGAGGAAAAGGATCCCGAGGGGAACCTGTGGGCCTTTTATGACGAACCACATCCTGTAAAGTGGAGAGAGTCACAAGATCAAACTGTGTAAAAACAGCAGTGCAAGGGACAGAGACCTGGTGGTGACAACGTTTTCAGAAGAAAAGTTAAGAAAATTATTGCAAATAGGGTGAAACTTCCAAACAGACATTCAATGCAGTATTAAGAACAGTGTCAGTGGTCCTAAATAAGACACATGGGTTGTGACAGTTGGAAGAAATAATATTTGCAAAATATTCCCTTTTTGCCTCTTTAACAGTGTTCTGGTAGCGATGCCAGCAGTCTTTGAGAATTTGAAATGATACATGCAGTTTATCCTATTTCCACCTCTGTTCTGCTCGATGACATTCCCTCTTAACAGCACGAGTGCTCTCATTAAACCAAGGCTCAGGTTTATACAACATACATGTATATTAAAATCTCCAACGACAAGAACACTATTATAGTTGGGCATAATCCCAGCTAAAAAAATCAGAGAAGTCATTTATGAAGTTCTTATTGTATTTCAGGGGGGCGATAGATGACAGCGCAGAAAACCAGGTTTGTACGACTTACCTCAAAGGAGGTGAGTTTGAAGCTTGAGAACGAAGGCTGTAGAAAACACTGCATACATTTAAAATCCTTTTTGTAGACAGTCGCTGTGCCTCCACCTCTGCCTGACGTCCGTGGCGAATTAAAAGAGCAACAATCCATTGGTAAAAGTTCAGATAGAGCAGGGGAGTCACCAACACTCAGCAAGGTCTCAGTCACACATGGAAAATCCAGATCACGGGAACTGAAAAAGTCATGAAGAATAAATGTTTTGTTTAAAAGTGATCTGCCGTTCACCAGGCCAATCCCGAGAAACCCGATGCAGCAATCTTAGGTTTCGATCATGCTAAGTGCGGAGGTTTAGCCTGGGAGGGCATGGGCAGCGAGGTCGAGAAACATCATCAAACTGACCACAGGCACCAAGAAGGCATCAACAGGATCCAGGAAACACTGAGACACAAAAAATCTTGGAAGCAATCCACGCGCTGGTTGGAAAACAGCAGAACAATTCCTTAGATAAACCTTTAGCTTCACCATCCGACCGCTTCGTTTACCCCGGTGACACCTTCGCCGGGAAGGTAGCGTTGGAACCTGGTACAGGTAACCCGGGATTGCCAATACAACTGGGGACAGGGGTTGCTGCCCACCAGCCCCAAAGGACACAATATTTTTGACCACAGGTTGGAGGTCCAGTAGTGTCTGGTGATCATACCTCAGCAGAGACTTTGTTTTGTGGATGACAGAAATTAGAAATACCATAAACATGAAAAACCTTGGCAGTGACAGACGAGCAGCCACACACACCGGCGCCATCTTGTCATCAAGTATAATGCAGATTATACAGATACAGATTATAGTAGTGTCCAAATTCATGGGCTGAATCCTCCTAAGGACCTGGCCTTCGTGGTCTACGTGTGCAGGATAAGGAGGTTGGGTAGGCCAGAAGTAAATGGCTGTGAAATAGGACGGTCTAGCCTTCTCAATCTACTCCCGCCCTTAATTCCGAGTATTTCTGGTCGTCAGCGCCACAGAGTGAAAAGCGAAAATGTCACCCCGAAATCTTGCTCCATGTTTTTTGTACATTAATTATCGACGAGCTACAAAAACTGTGTCGCCGTCTTCATCGCCGGCATGTTTTGTACCGCAGGCTCATCAGAGACAATCATATTCAGGTAAAACTATTAATCTAGAGTGACTCCATCATGGAGGTCATTCAAAATATATGAACAAAATCTCTTATGTTCTTCTATAAGTTTCGATGTATTTTCAATTATTCATATGATCCTGTTATTTGCGTACATACAATGGAAGTTAAATTGTCAGAAAGCTGAAAACAGGGTTATTTTTGAGTTTAAAAAAAGCTTAGCTACACAGATGAAGTGTATAAAATGTCTTTTCTCAGTGTTGGTATATTTTACTCAAGCTTAGTAATCAGAATAATGCTTTGATGTCATAAAATAAATGAAGTCATATCTTTCTATTAAAACTGTTTATGCTATTCTCCACCTGTTCCTTATCCAGACAATTCATGTTTTAGAAATATTCTTGTTCTTGTTTCAACCCTGGCTGGGTCGCCTGGGAGAGGGGGTCTGATTGTTGAAAGACCCGAAACCCCCAATGATCCCAGGTTACATCACTGATGATGTGTCCAGGGGCACCAGAGGGTGTATCAGCAACTGTTTTTCTGGTATTACCAGTGACCACCAGGAATAGCCTGGTTGACCACCAAGAATAGATTGGTGACAGCTGGAAAGACAGCAGACAGCTCGGAAAGACGGCACCGGGGCAGCGAGGGGTGGCATCCCGAGTTGCATCTTCCGAGAGGAAGATCCCACTAAAGCTACAAGTCAACCTACCAGAGATATACCCCCAGGGATTCCCGAGAGGGGGGGTGGAAGAGAATCCCATCGGATGGATCAAAGACATATGACTCTTGGCAATGGCAATACGACAACGACCGCAGAATGCATATGCGGTAAGATATGCAAAAACCGACATGGCCTGCGGATCCACCAGGCCAAGATGAAGTGTGAGCAGAAGGTGTTGGCATCACAGCGCACAGGAAGCACACCTGGTGAGACGAAGGAGGAACCAGGCCCGGAGTCACCCCACAGTGCCCGGAGCCTCCAGGTGGTGCAGGCCCCCGAAGCTCACAAGTCATCAGAACATCGTCGGGTGAAATGGCCTCAAGCTAGCAAGGAGAAGGAGTGGCTCCAGTTCGACGAAGACGTTGATATCATCCTGCAAGCAACTGCCAAGGGACAAGTTGAACAACGCCTAAAGACAATGACCACAATGATAGTCAGCCTAGTTGTAGAGAGGTTTGGACAAGAGGAGAAGCGGACAGTGAAGCCTCTCTACACCATGAACAACAGAGCCAACAAGATACATCAGCTAAGGCAGGAACTGAAGAACCTAAGGCAGCAATTCAAGGCAGCAAGTGAGAAGGAGAGGGGACCCCTTGCGGAATTACGTAGCATAATCCGCAAGAGGTTAATGACCTTAAGGAGGGCCGAGTGGCACAGGAGGAGAAGGAAGGAGAGGACCAGGAGGCGAGCCGGCTTCCTAGCGAATCCTTTTGGGTTTACAAAACAGCTGCTTGGAGAGAAGCGGAGTGGGCATCTTGTCTGCTCCAAAGCAGAGGTCGACCACTACCTCAAGGAGACCTACAGCAATGAAAGTAGAGAGCAAGATCTTGGTCCCTGTCAAGCCCTGATTAACCCATCTGCACCAGAGCAGGAATTTGATGGGGAGGAGCCCAGCTGGAAGGAGTTCCAGGAGGCGGTAAAGAGAGCAAGAGCAGGCTCCGCTCCGGGGTCCAGTGGAGTACCTTACAAAGTTTATAAGAACTGCCCGAGGCTACGCACCAGACTCTGGAGAATCATGAGGGTGATTTGGAGGAGGGGCAAGGTAGCAGACCAGTGGAGACGAGCGGAGGGGGTGTGGATTCCAAAGGAGGAGAAGTCCAAGAACATCGAGCAGTTCCGAACTATCTCTTTGCTGAGTGTTGAAGATTTTCTTTAGCATTGTCGCCAAGCGACTGACAGAGTATCTTCTGAAAAACTCTTACATTGATAACTCAGTCCAGAAAGGAGGGATCCCGAAAGTTCCAGGGTGCCTGGAGCACACGGGCGTGGTCACACAGCTCATTAGGGAAGCCAGGGAGAATAGAGGGGACCTGGCAGTACTATGGCTTGATCTCGCAAATGCGTATGGATCTATACCCCACAAGCTGGTAGAACAGGCATTGAACCGGTGTTACATCCCAGAGAAGTTCAAGAAACTTATCCTGGATTACTACGCCGACTTCCACCTGAGAGTCTCTTCTGGAACAACAACTTCCGACTGGCAGAAGCTTGAGAAGGGGATCATCACTGGATGTACGATCTCGCCCATCCTTTTTGCTCTTGCGATGAACATGTTGGTCAAATCTGCAGAAGTCCAGTGTAGAGGGCCACTCACCAAGTCTGGAGTCAGACAGCCACCCATCAGAGCTTTCATGGACGACTTGACGGTGACAACTACATCTGTTCCAGGGTGCAGGTGGATACTGAAGGGTCTTGATGAGATGATTTCTTGGGCACGCATGAGGTTCAAGCCTACTAAGTCGAGGTCGCTTGTGCTGAAGAGAGGAAAGGTTACTGAGAAATATTTGTTTTCACTAGGCACCATCAAGATACCATCACTGACTGAGGTGCCCGTAAAGAGCCTAGGTAAGGTATTTAACCGCAGCCTGAAAGATGCAGCCTCTATACAAGCGACCAACGAAGACCTGGAGACCTGGCTCTCATCAGTGGATAAATCGGGCCTTTCTGGCAAGTTTAAAGCCTGGATTTATCAGCATGGAATTCTGCCCCGGATTCTATGGCCCCTCTTAGTCTATGAAGTTCCCATCTCAACAGTGGAAGGATTCGAGATGAGGATCAGCAGGTTTCTGCGCAGGTGGTTGGGTCTGCCACGAAGCCTGAGTAGCATCGCTCTGTATGGTCATAACAACAAGCTGAAGCTCCCCTTTAGCAGCCTAAGCGAGGAGTTCATGGTGAGCCGGCCCAGGGAGCTTCTCCAATATCGGGAGTCCAGTGACCCCCGGGTTGCCCTGGCTGGAATAGAGGTTAGGACCGGGCGGAAGTGGAGGGCTGCTGAGGCTGTAGACATTGCAGTATCAAGGCTGCAGCAAAGGGTGATAGTGGGCACAGTGGCTCAGGGAAGAGCGGGCTTGGGTAGCAGTAGAACACCAAACTACAATAAGGCACAGGGGAAAGAGAAGTGGTCACTGATCCTTGAGGAGGTGCGAGCAGGAATTGAGGAGAAGCGAACCAGCCAAATCGTGCAATTGAGGCAGCAGGGGGCTTGGACAAGATGGGAGCAAGCTGTAGAGCGTAAGGTCACATGGAATGAATTGTGGAAAGCAGAACCCCAGCGGATAAAATTCCTGATTCGGGCAGTATACGATGTGCTACCAAGTCCATCGAATCTCTTCACTTGGGGGAAGGTGGAGACACCAGCCTGTCTTCTCTGTCAGAAGAGAGGAACCCTGGAGCACATTTTAAGTTGCTGCCCAAAAGCCCTGGCCCAAGGGCGATATCGATGGCGACACGACCAAGTCCTAAAGGCCATAGCAGATTCGATCTGCAGCGGGATCAGTTATAATAAGAGCACATGCCCAGTTAAGAACAAGGTAATATTTATAAAAGCCGGGGAGAAGCTAGCAGCATCATTCCAAAGTACCTCGCCTGGCCTGTTGGCAACAGCGCACGATTGGGAGCTGGGAGTCGACCTGGCAAAGCAGCTAAAGTTCCCCGAAGTGGTAGCCAAGACAACGCTGAGGCCAGACATCGTTGTTACTTCAGTTGCCTCTAAGCAGGTAATCCTTCTAGAGCTTACTGTGCCTTGGGAAGACCGTATGGAGGAAGCCCATGAGAGGAAGAGGGCAAAGTATTCCGAGTTAGTGGAGGAGTGCCGGAGTAGTGGCTGGCGGGCAAGATGCCAACCCATCGAAGTGGGTTGTCGAGGATTCGCAGGTCAGTCCCTTTGCAGGGCATACAAAATGCTAGGCATCGTAGGGGCTAACCAGCGAAGAGCCATCAAGTTGGCCACCAACGCAGCAGAAGCAGCGTCGAGGTGGCTGTGGATCAAAAGAGGAGAGGAATGGCATGTAGGGTAGCGTTACCTGGACACAAGCTGGGGCTTGATCAACCCTGGCTGGGTCGCCTGGGAGAGGGGGTCTGATTGTTGAAAGACCCGAAACCCCCAATGATCCCAGGTTACATCACTGATGATGTGTCCAGGGGCACCAGAGGGTGTATCAGCAACAATTGTTTTATTGTTATTTACCTTTAATAAATATCAATTTAAAACTATTTGATTAATGTCCATACATGTTAAAAACAACTGTAAATAAAATGAGTTCAGTGAAAATTGTTTTCATCAATTTATTCATATAATGAAAAACTTTTAGAATGACACAACAAACAGAAAAAGTAAGAATATTATGTGAATATATTTGTAACTTATTTAGGAACTAATCTTTCTAGTATAGAAAAAAGTCTGTCCATCCTGTCCCTGCTCGCCTGTTCTCTCCTCAGCCTCCCTTTGGTACCTCATGTCTCTCCCTTCTCCTCTTCCTCCCTGTTGGTAGTGGCTGACCTCCTTCCTCATCTGTCTCCTTTTCCCTCTCACTTTGGTCACCCACTGCTGTACTTGGCCCTGGAGTGTCCTCAGGGAGAGAGGAAATTAGGACAGGAGGCCTAATGGAAGGCCTCTGTCCTATCACCTCATCCATGAGGGCAAACCAGGGCCAAGTAGCTTCCCACTGACTCCCTCTCCTGAGCCTGGATACTTGCAATCCTAGGATTGCAAGTATCCAGGCCCAGGCTCAGAAATGACAGACAAATAAAAATAACACAACTTTTAGTAAATTTATTATATACTTTATATACATGTAACACACGATACTTTACCACTACTGAATGTAGATAAAGTTAGGATCTTGGGCTTATGTTCTCTAGGAATCGACTAAGGAGTAAATGACACACAGCTAAAAAAAACAGTCAACATTTATTCAAAACAAAACCACAAAACCAGTCATTCAACAGTTCACAACCGTTCCAATTAGTGCTGGGCGATATGGAAAATATATTTATCACGATATGAATTATTTTATATCACGATAACGATATATATCACGATATACCTCCTGACCTGTGGTCATCTGGAAAGTATGCAGTCTTTAAACAGCGAGTGGAGAGGGTGCAGTCTTTGTTTTGAGTTACTGTAAAGCATGTCGCAAATCCGGGTGCACGTAAAGCAGCACCATGTTGCAAAACCACAAGACAGAGTTTCTTTGCGAAAAATATCATTTTTTTATACTTGATTTTCTCTTGCATAAAGTTAAGAGTATGTATAGTAAGAAGACAGCACTAATATATTTTCACAGGCTATTTAACCCTTTAAGACCTACCATAGAACCAAGTCCGCCAGAGCTTATCTTTACATTTATTTATTTTGAGTGTCTTCATAGTTTTATTTTTGAGATACACAAAATTTTATATACTACAGGAAAAATGAAAATAAATAAATGCAAATTTGCAAAAACACAGCATGTGCATCAAAATAAACTATTTACAACAGTGTAATTTGACTTCTAAACATCCCAGAAACAATACAAAAGAGCATAAAGTCAAACATGACTTTTAAAAACACCAGCATAGGCTTTGAAGCTTAAAAAACTACATTTTCCGCAAAAATGACGTCACTTCCAGTTTCGGACAGGTAATGGCGGACATGCGATAGTTCGCGCTGACTTATATTCCAACTAGGAAGTGTTATGAACAGCTGATCGGATCGGCAAAGCCTGTTTCTGGAATATTATGTTTTTGTTGCTGCAAGTCTGGAATATTATGTTTTTGTTGCTGGAAGTGCTTTTAATGCAATTTTTGCAAAGCTATATGTGGAAGAAAACCATGACCTAGGGCAAGCTAATGGAATAAGATGCAAGTACAACTCCTACAATTTCATATGCAAAAAAAACATTATTGCGCTTTTAAAATATTATTTTCAGTCTTTTCAGTTCAGGTGTGTGAGTGTGTGTGTATAGTGTTGATGTTAGTAGTACTACCCAGGTAGTGTATTGTTCTGAGATCTCATAAGCTTATCTGTCAAGAAGTAACGCAGTTGTCACTTCTAAGTAGGCTGGAAATCTTTCCTGCATCGCAGCTGGGGATCCAGAATCCTGGCTCACAACTTTAGACTCCAACAAAAGAACCAACCTGCAGAGGGCACTGAACATATTTTACATGACTATCATATAACAACTTAATCAACACTAGTGACCAAATGCCTCTCACTCTTTGTATATGACGACTTAATGCAATCAATAATAAAATTAATCAAAGAACCTTAAAACAATTTCCACATCATACAATTTTAACTCAAATCTCATATTGTGTGAACAGCAGTCACATCAATCCAATGAATTGAGAGAATTTACATTACTGATGCACGAGGAAAGTGCAAAACATGGTCGCAGTACTATTTAGCCAAAGACTGCTCATATTTATCATCTCATTACAATAAATAAAACTTACCTACCAGCTTCCAAAGAAATATTTCCGATTGGTTTAAAACATTCACAAGTGAAGAAATAAAAAGATAATACAGCACTTAAAAGGAACACATGAAATTTACATTATACTAAGCTAATGATTAGCTTGCGATTAGCTTGGTATGCTAGCGCAGTTAGTCAACTCACCGTAATTGAACAAAAACCACAAAAACAGAGGTACATCGGCATCAACAAAAAGTTTCCGCGTTTCCCAACAAGCGGAAAAGTAAAATCCAATTTGTGTCTTCACATATAACTAGGGATGGGTATCGTTTAGGTTTTATCCGATACCAGTGCCAAACCGGTACTTTTGAAATGGTGCCGGTGCTTAAACAGTGCTCAAACCAGTGCTTAAAGAATGGAGAACACAAAATTGGTCCAAAAACCTCTCATGTTCAGCTGTTTTTTTGTAAAAAGATAACAATGTAAGCCTTTTCTGCAGCTATAGGGCATATCACTCTTGGCTGGAAGCAGTGCTTAAACAATGGAAAAAACGCAAACTTTGTCCAAAAACCTCTCATGTTTAACTGTTTTCCACTTTTTCTTTGGTCATTTTAGCCTTTTTGGCCAGAGTGAAGGGAGTATCTGCCGTCAAACAAGAAGACAGCCGCATGTAACTACGACGGTGTTTGCTAGTTCACCTTACATGCATTAATGTAATAATGTGGTTAGCCTACTCAACGTAAATTACACAAGAACAACATTAAGCTACTCACGCAGAGAAGAACGGCTGCTGCTGCCATTATCATCCTCATCATTTCTGCTACACTGGCAGGGCTAGGGGCCAGGACTCTACTCTTCGGATTCTTGGGGGATGTTTCTAACTCCGGGTCCGATAACAGGCACCACACCCGCAGTAGATGTGCACGGTGTGAGGTCTCGCAGCAAGCTATCAAATACGGCGCATTTCTCGGCTTTAAAAAAACCGCTATGCGTCACCAGGTGTTTCATCGGATTCGAGATGTTACCTCCTTTGACAGTATCACAGTATCACCTTAAAGCACTTGTTGCAGGCTGCTGAGTTTGCATCTTTTGCTGTGAAGTACAGCCAGACTTTTGACCGCTTCGCCTTGGGCATTTTTAATCTGTAGCTCTGCTCTAAAAGAACCTACGTACCTGGCCCCGCCTACTATCCTCGGAAACGTAAAATGATTGGTTAAAATCTAAAGTCATCACAGCTCAGGGAAAAAAAAGCACCGAAATAAAGCACCGAAATGTGCGCTGCTTTTCGGTCTGGTTACTACCGTTTATGTCAGAACCGGTGCCATCATGGCACCGGATACCGGTACCCATCCCTACATATAACCTTTTTCTTGAACAAGGATTAAGAAAAACTCGGTGAGTAGCTCCGACATACGTAGCCTTAGCGCTATTCTAGTTCTCTATATCAACTCAAGTTCACAAGCACTAAACAATCTCACAGTGCCACCTACTGACATTCTTTGGGAACAGCAGTTCATTTTCATGAGGCAAATTTTAGGTGGGTTACATCCCTCCCCCCCTAAATGGGCATGCATCCCTGCATGACAGCAGTCACTTTAAATGGTTTTTACTCTACCAACACATGGGGAAGGGTTTAAGTCAAGGGCATGTGAAAAAACCTGATCAAGACTGTTTAAAAGAGAATGCATCACTAATGTTAAGGGATTTCTCAAGGTGTTGTAGGTTAATCTGCTAGGTTCAGTCCTGTTCCTAGTTGACCGCCTGATTTCTCTTGTTTCTGGAGGTTTTTCATCTTTAGCAACTTCTGCCTCCAATCCATCTCCATCACTCCCCTCTTTTCCATCCGACAACCCGGTTGTTTCATTTTGGTACTGCTCCTGAGTTACGTCAATAACCTCTTTCAGAGGTTCAACATCATTTTCTGTAGCTGGATCTATATCAGCACATGAATCGTGAACAGATGAATACTCCTCATTAACAATAACACCTGTTTCTTTCATTGGAGGGTCATTTCCAATGTCATTTCCACTAGAACCTTGAAGTGAACCATCGCCCTCATCCAGCTCCACGGGTGCAGAATGAAACTCCTCTATTGCAGGGGTTAGATCAGACTCGTCTCGGTCCACACTTTGTTCTGACACGGACTCAGTTGCTTTGGGGATTTCACTGAAAGTAGTGAAAGCCGGATAATTGACTTCTTCGCGAACTAATGGAAAGTCATAATCCACAATGTCATTATCACCCAGATAATGATAGTGTCCTTCAACTTTAGAAAATGGATTCTCTTTGGAGATGTCGCCTTTGGGTGTCTCTTTCTCTGGACTTCCATGACTGGGTTCGATCGGCACTGAGCATGACAGAAACCCACACGACAACAGTAAGTCTCCATGCAGTGTCCTTTCAGGCCCATCTGACATGAGTGGAGCAACAACATATACAGGAGAGTCATTGATCTGTTTTACAAGTTTGTAGACCGTCTGACTCCATCTGTCAGCTAGTTTGTGTTTCCCTCGTATTCCAACATTCTTGACAAGAACACAATCTCCAACCTCAAAGGTGGATTCTCTCACTTTTAGATTGTATCTTGACTTATTGCGTAGGGCAGTTTTCTCTCTATGTTCTACAGCAAGTTTGTAACTTTCCTGTAGGCTTTCCCTGAGCTTTTTTTTTGTGTCATTTTTTGTGCAATTGTAGGCATGAGCCAATGGCTGCACATGATCATGCCATTTTAGTTTGTCGTCTTCTTGTTGTGTTCCAAGCATCCCTAGCAGTGTACGGTTAAACCATTCTACTGGATTACCACGGGGATGATAGGGGGTTGTTCTTGTTTTCTTTATGCCTAACATTTGGCATAAGTTTTTGATGACTGCCGAATCAAAATTACGGCCCTGATCACTATGCAACCACTCTGGTATGCCATAGTGAATGATGAATTTGTCCCACAGGGCCTTGGCAACGGTCTTTTCCTTCTGGTCTGCAGTTGGCACTGCAACAACAAACTTCGTAAAGTGATCCGTTATCACCAGAATATTCTTTGTTCCTCGGCTATCAGGTTCTAGAGACAAATAGTCCATGCACACCAACTCAAGCGGTCGACTGGTTTTAATATTTACCAGTGGGGCAGATTTCTCAGCGCTAGCCTTGCGGCGGATGCACCTTTCTCATGTTCTGATTTTCATTTCAACATCTAGGAACATTCAGGGCCAAAAGAAACGTGTTCTCACAAGGTCAACAGTTCTTTCAAATCCCATGTGACCAACTGCATCATGAAGACTTTCAAGAGCTACTTCTCTGTACTCCTTCGGAAGCACTAGTTGAAAGAGAGTCTGGCCCTGGCTCACTTGCTTCCGGTACAAAACATTATCTATTAGGGACAACTGAGCCTGCACTCTTAACATGAGTTGGACTTCCCTTTCCTCCTTTTGCCTAAGACAATAGGAAAGGCGTTTTCCTGTATGGACAAGGTCTATGACTCTGCTTATTATAGGGTCACACCTTTGTTCTGCAGCCCAATCTTGTTGGGAGAATTGCGGAAGAGTGCTAGTACCAGTCAGCATGTCGGCTTGAACAAACTCTGCAGGTATCGCACTTGCATCCACTGCCAAACGCTCCACCGCAGCAGGTAAGTAGTGGTAAGTAGTGTCAGGAGATATGCGTACTTGGTGCTTCTCGCATACAACTTTTACAGCATCCTTTGGAAATATTGCACTGTTTCCCTCTTCTGTAAACTCTGCAATGAATTGCTTTACTCTTTCATCCTCAGCAGTTGTACTGTCATCAGTTTCAACAAAAACATGTGGCCGCCTTGATAATCCATCCGCATCCTGATTTCTTTTACCGGCTCTGTACTGTATGTTGAAATTGAAATTGAACAAAGCAGCAAGCCATCGATGTCCAGTTGCATCAAGTTTAGCAGATTTAGCGGCCTGGAGGCTTGGGGGTCTGGGGGGTGCTCCGCCCCCGGTCTGGGGTGCTGGCAGGGCCTTGGGGGCTTGGGTCCTGGCTGTTGTGTCGCCGGGGCTGTGGGCGGGTGGGTGCAGGGGGGCTCAGCCCCAGTACAGGGGACCTCTGGTGCATCAGCCCAACTAGGGGGCTCTCTAACTGGTGGGGAGGCTGTTACATCTTTGCAGGTGGTCTCCTCTCTACAGGAGCTCACTTTGCAGGTGGGGGAGAGATATAGGAGAGGTAGAGAATGAACTCAACCTGGGTGTCTATTGTCTTGTGTAGTTTGAGAGATGATTGGATGATGGGGTGGGTGCAGTTTTCTCTGCGGTGGAGTCGGGTGGGCTGCCCCGGACTCTGTAGGGCTGGGCGGTGCTGCTGCTGCTGTGGGCCCCAGTCCGGATGGGCCTGGGCCCCCTTGCCCTGGTGGGTTCCAGAGTTGGGGGTGCCGACTGGGGTCAGCGGGGGAGCTGGCCCCAAGGAGTGGCCACTTGCCCCTCCCTTTCTTCCCTCCCCATCCTCAGCTACCTCTTCCCGCTCTACCACACCCACCCACATACGCAGGGCTTGGGGTGCAGATATGTCACCAGGGTGCAGGGGAGGCACTCCCCCCCTCTGTCCCCTTCTGGCCACCTGTGCCTCAATTTTATTCTGCAACCTAGACATCCACATTACTCACACTCTCACATAACACATACATATAGGGCCTTGGGGGTGGGCACGTTTTACAGCATCCAGAGGATGGTCAGTGTATTCCAACCCACCTCTGGCGCTGGTGCCCTACCCTCAATTTTAATGCATATAGACACTGAGGGTTTTCGGGAGGAGCCATGCTGCTCTCTGGCAGGAAGCACCATGCGCTCCTGTGTTTTAAATGCACTTTAGAACAGCACACAGCAACACTACATATGAGCGGGCGGGGGGAAGTTTTGTGTCTGTCTACATGTTGGGTAAGTGCCAAGTATTTGGTTGTGTATATGGGGGTGGGAATGCACGTTTGAGTCTGTGTGCGCCTTTTCATCTGTGTCTATATGTCAGGTTGGGCCTTAGACTCGACCTCTCTGGGAACATCTCAGGCCCTCCAAAGTACGGAGGCCTATCTCCCCTCACCACACTCCCTGCCGGTGGCTGATGCCCTCAGACGTTGGTGTGCTGGTGGTTCTTGTCGACTGGGGCTGGGCACTCATGTATGTACCGGCTCACTCCTGGTGGCCAATTGGCGGGGCCTGGCGCCTGTGGCCCGGCTGGGCCCCTTCCGGGGGGTGGGGTGCCCGTGGGCTCTGGCCTCTGGGCCTGAAGCTCGGTCCTCTCTGGCGCAGCTGGCTGCCAGCAGAGCCCACGGGCACGCCACTGCAACCCCCTCTGGCCTCTGCTCTGTGGCTGCTGGGTGGCCTCTCGTTTGGGGCTCTACTCAGCTCTTCCCAGGAGGGTGGCACGGTCCCCCCCGTTTGGTGGTCCTCCTTGGGTCCTCGTACTCTGGGGCCTCTGGATGTCTGGGGCCTGGATCTCCTCCATACCTGCTTCATTCCCTGGGGGACGGGGCAATGGCTCCCCACACTCCCTAGCAGATCGTTACATGGAGAAACCTTTGGAATACAAGCATGCTGATCCACACAGATGTACACACGGGTGTTCACAGACACAAACTACACCTTTCTTGGCTTCTACCTCAAAGCACATTGTGCGCTGTCTATCTTGCGTGCTGCACAATAACATTTAATATTTAGTATCTACTGTTATCTACTGCTAGCTAGTATTGTGATGGTGCTGTATTTATTATGTTGCTGTTTTTTGTTTGTTTGTTTTCTCTTCTGTTTTTTTTCTCCATACAGGTGATCCAGGTGTTTTGTTTGTTTTCTTTCTTTCTTCTCCCCTTTCTCATCGTCTCTTCTCCCCTTTGGTTTTCTTTCTCTCCCTCTCTTTCTTTCAATTCTTTCTCCCTGTCCTATCCCCCAGTCATGTCTGTCCCGACTGTAACAACTGAAAATAAAATAAATACATAATTATAATAAAGGTCAATCAAATGGACCAATATGGCAAGGCCATGATGATCCACTTGGTAAAGTAAATCCGCTTGGCATCTCTCTTGGCCTTAAGACAACAATTCTGATGGCTAAAGATCCAAACGGGACAGGGAAAAAAAACAAAAAAAACAAAAAAAAAAAGACTTTAGCAGATGTTAACACGTAGGTCAGTGGGTTATTGTCAGTCATGACAGTGAAGTCAGCTCCATACAAATAATCAGCAAACTTGTCTGTAACTGCCCACTTCAACGCAAGAAATTCAAGTTTGTGAGTGGGGTACTTTCTTTCACAGTTAGACAGCCCTCTGCTAGCATAGGCGATGACTCTTAACCGACCATCTTCTTCCTGGTATATGGCTGCACCAAGTCCATGTGAACTAGCATCGGTGTGTAAAACATAGGCTTTTCTGGGGTCAGCAAACCCAAGCACTGGTGCAGATGTCAAATTCTCAATGAGGGTTTCAAAATCCCCTTCTCCGGGGGGTTTTCGCACACAGCCTGAGAATGAGCGTAACCATTTGGATTGGCTATGTGTAGCGACAGAGTCATTTCTGATCACATGTTCCACTACTATACGCTGTATCTCTGGTGGGTTAGTTACTTCATCTGTCACCACTGGAAGTTTGGTTGGAGTAGTCTTTGGTTTAACAACTCTACAAGTCTGAGATTTAGCTGAATGGGTGGCTGGCTGGGATGTAAGGGGCCGTCGGTGGTCGTACTTTGACTTTGCTGTCTTTATCAAGGGTGCAGTACTGTGGTCAGAATAACTGTCAACATTTTCATCACTTGAGTCAGTCAAAACAGGATCTGGCTCTGGAGTTTGATGCAGTGCTGGCATTTCAATGCGACTAGCCTGCCATTTTACATTCTTGTTGGTCACATTTTCAATCTCAAGGGGAAAATCTGACTCGTTATCCCCCATTGTAATCTCTGACTCAAACTCACCAATAACAGTTTCCCCACAGTCTGGTTGTGCATTTGGGACCCTCAGAATCCTTGTTACCACCCCATACTTCTCCAAGGAAGCAATAATATCAGCATCAGAATCTAGACAAGTAACTCCTAATAATACTCCTAGTAACTCCTAATAATACTCCTAGTAACTCCTAATAATACTGATGGACCGTTTAAAATCCACCCCGTAGTTCTGTACCAAATCCATCTCTTTTCAATGTTGTCTTAATTGAAAGCTTATCACAATAAATCACAATCTCAAAATTAACTATGCTATTGCAGAATGCTGTAATTTCAATATTAGCTGTGTCTTAATCGCTCCTGGCTGACTCGCCACGAAAAGGTACTATGTAACACACGATACTTTACCACTACTGAATGTAGAGAAAGTTAGGATCTTGGGTTTATGTTCTCTAGGAATCGACTAAGGAGCGAATGACACACAGCTAAAAGAACAGTCAACTCAACATTTATTCAAAACAAAACCACAAACAGTCATTCAACAGTTCACAACAGTTCCAATAGTCCATATTTGTCAGTCTGTGCATTCAGTTTTAGAGTTCAGAGTTCAGTGTTCAGAGTTCTTTTCAGTCTTTTCAGTTCAGGTGTGTGAGTATGTGTGTATAGTGTTAATGTTAGTAGTACTACCCGGGTAGTGTATTGTTCTGAGATCTCATAAGCTTATCTGTCAAGAAGTAACGCAGTTGTCACTTCTAAGTAGGCTGGAAATCTTTCCTGCATCGCAGCTGGGGATCCGGAATCCTGGCTCACAACTTTAGACTCCAACAAAAGAACCAACCTGCACAGGGCAGTGAACATATTTTACATGAATATCATATAACAACTTAATCAACACTAGTGACCAAATGCCTCTCACTCTTTGTATATAACGACTTAATGTCCTCTCTCAGCTCTCAGCGAAGGCGGTCGCACTTTTCTCCTCTCCTTTAGGTGGGTTACATACATTTATTACATTTTATTCTTAAAAATTATCTTCTTGATAACACACATACTTTGTATCATTTCTTTAAGTTGTCCCACTTCTTTTTGGCCTGCAAGGGGATGACTTTCCCTTGCAGACCCATCTTCTCGAGAATAGTCCTCGATAAGGACAAAAAAATAAGAGAAGAGAGAAAACCATGACAACTATGATAATCCCTAAATCCAAAAGTTTTCACAGCAGAGCACAAGAGGAATACCGTCTGGACATCACAGGTTCTGTATAGAATGAGTGCTATTCAAACCGTACTCAGATGAATATGATGTGTAAATTGATTTATTCTTGTATGAATTTGGACACCCCCTATATCTCTCGGCTGGCCCCCGTGACCCGGCCCCGGATATGTGGAAGAGGATGGATGGAAGGATGGAAATTAAAAAAATGATTTTTAGAATCTTTTTAAATACAATTAAGAAAAGAGAAATAAATGAATATTTAAAAAAAAAAACAAAGCTTTGTGTCTGACATTTAAATTCCTCATTTACAAATCCATTTCCTCACTACTTTTGTCTTTCCTGTTCACTCACTGATTAGCACATACACATTATATTAGCAAAGAGATTACCTTTGGGTTAACTATTGGATTGGCTCCTGGATTAGCTATCAGATTAGCTCTCTCACTTCTGAAACCCTGAAGCAATGTAAAATAAACCACACCGTGTGATGTAAGGAGCTCTCTGATTAGTTGGACAGACTGGGATTTTTCTATCCTGCTGTTTGTGCTCGTAGCTTTGTCCTCCTTAGAAGCCTGTGTGAAGACCCTCCAGGTGAGTTCCCACTGAAACTCTCCAGAGTAGCAGTAAAACAGCTGTATGAACATCTGCAGAGGGATGGTCTACTAAAGAGTGTCAGTCACATTCAGAGCTCAGCAGCATCAGTGAGCTGAACTTTTAGGCTGCTGTCCCTGCGAGCTGGACAACCAGCAGGACTGGACATTTTTACAGATTTAGGACGTTCAACTCTGTGAAGATATTTTCAACTTTAAAGTCAGGGCTCATAGAAGGGTAGAAGATCCAGGGAGATGGAGTTAAAACACACAGGAAACCTGTGAGTGTGCTGTTTATAAGAGAAACATTCACTTTGTACTGACCACAAACTGAAATGATTATGAATATTATAAACAGCTAGAAGGAGCCACAGGACTGAGAGACGGGGCCTTTACTCTGACATGTGACTGAAGCAACGATCAGGAGCGGGGCGGTCTGAGGTCAGTGTGGAGAAACCACAGATATGTTCGTTAGTGACCTCACAGCCCTTTATGGATCCAACAGAAGTGTTTTAAAGACGTGTGTAAACATGTGATGAACTCAGCTATGATTCCCTGTCAAACATCACACTAATGTTAAATATAATCATGTTTAATCCCTGACATCTGTCACAGTCTGAAGAGGAACCAGGAGAGCCCACAGAGCCGAAACTCACAGTTAAAATAAGGAAACCTGTCCTCAGATCAGCAGGAAACCACAGAAAGAAGAAGTGATGCAGAGGGGAGATGGGAGGCTAAAAATACTGCAGGGCTGATAGAGAGGAAGCTGATGAGGCTGACAAATGTTCTTAAAGATGTTTTCACACTGCAAACATCAGCTTTATGATTCTGTACATAGATCAGTGATCAGGTCCATTGTTGGACACAGTCTGAGTGTTTAAAACAAGAAACCTAAGATGACAAGTGAACATTTATCCTTCACACTTTATCACCTTTGAGTCAAAGGTGAAATCTGAATCTGTAAATATACTCACTGCCCCATTATCACATGCATGTAGTCATTTATACACACTGTTAGCATCCTACAACATAGGAGAATATGACAGGACGCACAAAGTTACAAGAGTTAAGAAGTGCACAAACGACCGATTGTCTACCAGCAACATGGTGAGCATAAAATCAGCCTCACAGTGGCTCTGAGAGGCAAACAGACTGGAAGAGGAAAAAAAGAAAAAGGAAAGGACTAGTCCTCATCAAACCAGACCCCAAGTGTCATGGTCCAGAGTCCATGGACTCCGTGTTTATGTTTAAGTTTATCATTATTCTGTGGTCTTCTTTATTTGGGGGTTCTTTTTATGATTGTCCCTAGTGTTTTGTGTCCATTGTATTCCCCTGTTCCACATTTCACGTTCCTATGTCCTGTCTTCCCCAGTCTTTGTTAAGTTTGCGTGTGTTGAGTTCAGTCGGTGTGTATCCTGTTTTACTTTGAAATAAGGCCTTGTGTTCTGTGTTCATGTGCTTAGTTTTACTCTCCCCTGTCCTGTCTTTAGGTTCATGTATGTGAGCTGTTGCCCTCATGTGTTTCCTCTTCCCTAATATTTAAGTCCTCTGTTTTCAGTGTGTCATTGTCACGTCGTCTGTTTTCTTCGCCATAGTCATGGTCACTGTCATAGTCATAGTTAGCTTTAGTTTGTTCCCAGTTTAGGTTTCTGTTTAGTTATTGCTCTTGTGCTGCCCTTTTTCTCTTTTGTTTCATTTGTGTTCATCAGCCACAATAAAAGGCTCGCTTTTTGTTTAACTTCACTTAAATATCTGAGGCAAGATCTGAAAACTGCTGTTCACAAACGCTGTGTATCTATATATGCATAAGATATATATATAAATATATATATGTATTGTAGAATTACAGGGATTATTTTACATAACCATCATCTTTATCATTGCATTAATTATCATTTTATCCAAGCATTTATTGAAGTTGCTGGCATTATGTTATAATTTGTATTACAGGTGTTATCATAATCACATATTAACATGTTTATTACAGGTGCAGTTAGAACCACTTTAAATCGTTGAGTTAAATCTATAATCTTAAAAGCTTATATGCTGAGTATATTGTTACAGTAAAATAGTAGCTGAGCAAAGGCCTGAATGTATTCAGCTTCTTGTTGCATTTGAGTTTGCCTAGTAACAGGTGACGCAAAGAGGAGGACAAGTCTATGGGGACCTCACCACCATATTTGGATGGATGCCAGAAAGGGGAACTCCTGTCTCTGCATTTATCTCTTAAAATTGATTATTGTCTGTAAAAGAGGCAAACAATGTTCTTAAGATGGAAATTATGTGCTTGTGAACGCAAGAGGGGGCGTTATAATACCCTGATGTTATAAAAGCAATCTGAAGTGTATTTTTGGACGGGGATTTACAACTGATGTTTTCCAGTGTACGTCTCCCCACGCTGCATGTATTCATTAAAATCAATTGTTTGACCGACCTCTTCTGGACCATCATTGTTTTACTCTCGTCCTCAATTTCGGACCCGTAACAGTATATATAAATGATGTAACAGCTGCAGGTTGTTTTTACTATTTTCTTCCTTTCAGTTTAAGACAGAGTAAGAAGTCTTGTTCCTGTTTTTCTCTGTGGTCTCAGAGTTGAAGAGATAAAAATGTGCAAACAATGAATTTATTAAAATTAAAGAAAAGCAGAAGTCCTGTGAAGGACAGTTTGACACCTCGGCTGTGAGTGAGCTGTCTTCACATTAAAAACAGGAGTGACGTCATGATAAGATCAGCTCTGTGTTTGTGAGGACTCGTCTTACTTGGAGGTGCGATGCTTGTCTTTGTTCTGTTTGTTCCTGTTTCCATTGCAGCTTATTGATGCACACACTTTAAGGATACGTCCACACTAGCCCGGATAGATTTGAAAACGTCGTTTTCGTCTGAAAACACTCCGTGTCCACACTAACATTTTAAGTCGTTTTCACAGAGTTGTGTGCCCAGATTGAAATGGCCGAAAACGCTTACGTTGCAGTCCTGTGAATGCGTGAAATGTAAGAAGATTCCAAGAAGAAGAACAAGAAGATTCAACCTGCCTCATTTCTGTCTGCCGTTTATTTACTTTCCGGCTCTTTGAAATTGTGCAGCAAAATATCGAGGAAAAGCACCGAGTTTGGACTAACAGTGAGGCGGAGTTGTTGCTGCGAGTAACACAAAAGTTGCAAAAGCAAGCGAGAATTAAAGAATTGGAGGAAAAGCTATTTGAACCATGTACAGATTGATATTAATCTTTAATAGGGCTGTCAAAAGTGAGATCAAACAAAACAACTGCTGTATAATGCCCTCCGTTATCTTTGTTTAATTGATCACATGACTGTACCACATGACTAAAATGCGTCATAGTTTTCGAAAAGGCTCCAGGTTTGCTGTCCACACTGCAACGTGAAAACTGCGTTTCAAATGTATCCATTTTGGAGACTGTTAGGTCTGTCTAGCACAAACCCACTGCTGGAACAAGACAATTCTACTACAACAGCAAAAAGCATTGGACACCAAGCAGAGCTCTTTGATCTCATGCACGAAGGAGAGAACTATGATTGGCGCCGTTCCCTCGCTTGACCCCAGTCGCTCTCATCTGCTCCCTCGGTACACTGCTCTTTATTGAGGTTACATGACTATGCATAAGACGTCACAAGTTTATTAACATATGACGTCTTACATAGGTATACATGTGAACAAAGAGTACCTTGCCTGTTTGTACATATAGGTGTGTGTGTGTGTGTGTGTGTGTGTGTGTGTGTGTGTGGAGTCAAGATGTGACCCTGTGAAGACTCCCCAAGCTGGTGGCAGGAGTCCAGCGGTCCACATAATTAAAGCGCTCTTATACTTAAACAGATACAGAGTAGGTGTCCTCCTATAGTATAAATCAGTAAGAGAATGTACGACCTCTCTCATGACCCTAGGATGTGAGACTACTAAGGATCAAACCTCTATCATTATCATAGCTGGACTGGCCATTAGGCATACCGGGCATTTGCCCGGTATGCCCGATGGCGATTTTTTGTTTTTATGGGCCGATGGATGGTTTTTGTTTTTTTTTGTTTTTTTTGTTTTGTGTTTTGTGTCTGTAGGGGGTACGCGAGGGTCGGGGTTGGAGTGGGGATCACAAATTTTAAAAGCCGAAAATTGCGCTAATGCAGTTTTATGTGGCTATCAAATACATGACTATGTACCACCCTCTGGTGTTCGGCAAAAAAAATAGCTCTGACAAAATACATGGGCGTGACTTGCCCAAATGACTGACACCTAACAGTTGAAGTTGCCTCCAAGCATTCAGTGCAGCGCGAAAATGGACAAGTGGTTAACAAGAAAAAAAGGCCCTACCACAGAGACACTGGCCACAACAACCAGTCAGCTCATATCTAAAGATGCATTTTCCAGTGACCGCACAGGTGATTGTTCAACAACAATGTGTTCGTCAGATTTGGATGCTAGCACGGATGTATCTGTGGTTACTAGCCAAGTGGCTAGCATAGCTGGAGCCAGTCATGTGGAAAGTGATGAAGTGTCTGATGCGGAGCAAAGTGGGAGAAAGCATGACAGCTTGGACTGTAACACAGCCTCATCAAAGAAACGCAAATATGATGACAATTATATTTCGCTGGGGTTCACGTGTATAAATATTGGTGGATTTTCCCGGCCACAATGTGTTATTTGTGCAAAAGTATTGTCTCAGAACTCAATGAAACCTTCACTTTTGCGCAGACATTTAGAGACAAATCATCCCCATTTGAAAAATAAACCAAGAGAATATTTTGAGCGACAGCTAAAATCACTTTCAACAAGTAAAACCTGGATTCAAGTGCCAGATCTTATGAATAAAAACAGACTACAAGCATCTTACATGGTCAGTCACAGAGTGGCTAAAACCAACAAACCCCACACTATTGTGGAGGACCTCATTCTCCCTGCTGCTTTAGATATGGTAGGGACAATGTTGGGGGAAAAGGCAAAAAAGACGATACAGTCCATTCCATCATCAAACAATACTGTCTCACGGCGCATCAATGCAATGTCAGAAAATGTTTTACAGCAGCTACTTCTGCGCATACGCCAGAGTGAATTTTATGCAATACAGCTGGATGAGTCCACGGATGTGGCTGGCCTGGCGCATCTCCTTGTATATGTGCGCTACATTCATGAAGGAACCATCAAGGAGGACATGCTGTTCTGTAAACCGCTGGAAGAAAGGACAACTGCCGCAGATATTTTTCAAAAGCTGGACACATTCATGAACACACATGGACTCGCGTGGGACACATGTGTTGGCATCTGTACTGATGGCGCACGGGCCATGACTGGGAGACACGGAGGTGTGGTTTCGCGTGTGCAAGCAGTTGCACCAGATGCCTCTTGGGTACACTGCAGCATCCACCGAGAGGCGCTTGCTGCAAAGGGAATACCTGTCTGTCTGAAACATGTTTTGGACACGACTGTAAAAATGGTTAACTTTGTGAAAGCCAGGCCGCTGAACTCCCGCTTATTTGCTGCATTGTGCAATGAGATGGGCAGCGAGCATGAGACATTATTACTCCACACAGAGGTTCGCTGGCTATCTAGAGGGAAAGTGCTGACCCGTTTCTTTGAGCTGAGGGATGAACTTAAAATTTTCTTCAGTAACCATCCCTTTGAGCTGTCTGAACATTTGCATGATGAAGAGTACCTTACATGCCTGGCTTATCTGTGTGATATATTTTCTCGTCTGAACGAGCTCAATCTCGAATTACAAGGCATTTCTGCAACTATATTCAATGTTCAAGATAAAGTTGAGGCCATGATAAAGAAGTTAAACCTTTGGAAGAACTGCATGGACACAAACAACACTGAAGTCTTTCCCGTGCTGCATGATTTTCTGTGCTCAAATGATCTCACACTATCAAAAAGTGTAAAGCGCGAATGTAACGTGCACCTTGAGGAGCTGGCGGTGCAGTTACGCCAATACTTCCCAGAGACGGACGGCTCAAATGATTGGATACGTCACCTGTTCACCACCGTGCCTACTTCGTTATCACCGTCTGACCAGGAGAGCCAAATTGAGATCGCCACAGATGGATCTCTAAAAGTTGAACACGCTCAAAAGACCCTGGCGGATTTCTGGATAGGACTGCGCACTGAACAGCCCGCGCTGACTCTGATGCCTTTCGCCACCACATACTTATGCGAAAGGGGATTTTCTGCTTTAACAAACATGAAAACAAAATACAGAGCAAGACTTTGTGTGGAAAACGATTTAAGACTCAGCCTTTCCCAAATTGAGCCAAACATTGAAGAGCTGTGTGCCTCTGCTCAAGCACATCCATCACATTAAATAAAGTTCTGTTTAATGAAAGTTCCTATCTAGCCTTTATGCTCTCGACAAAACCGTGAATTCTAATAAATCTTTTTGATACACTGCTAGTATTAAGTAGTAAAGTTCGTTATTAAAATTCTGTCATTACTAAAATATATTAATGAATTCATTTGGTGGTGAGAAATAATCGACTGTGCAGTATTTATTTTTATGCATGCGGTATTGCAATGTATTTATAGACACTAATTAAGAGTCGTTCGTAGCAGCGGGTACGCGGCTGAGGCTGACATGTCTCAAGGGGTACGTGGCTGGAAAAAGTTTGGGAAGCACTGTTATAGACGAACTAAAGAAAATGGAGAACAAAAAAAGGAAAGGAGGTGTTTATGAAAATATCACTAAATCTGTCATTTATTAATTTTAATATTAATTAATGATCATGTCTCACCTCTAGTGTTCTTGGTCTTCATTTAAGGTTTTTCCTATAGCGATTGACAGATCACATGACTTTCGCGCACTGCATGCCGGGAACTCTTGGCAAAACAATCCAAGTACCGCATCAAATGCAAGCATTTGCAGCACCGCAAAACGTTCATTCTCCGGTTCCAATACCTTCTTGGTTTTTCTTTGCCGCACAAAAAAGGAATGTACAAAACTAATGAGAACAATGCCGGTCCGTACAAAGACAGACTCGACGAAAAGGCAAAGAAAAGATACGAGGAAAAAATCAAAGGAGTGAAAGGGTCAGACCCTTACGAGCACACAGAGTGGACAAAAGACGTTAGCGTGCTGCCCAACTTTCACCACGCTCAGATTTATAATTATACGGTTCTTGGAGTGAGTGCATACACTCATGAAGTTTTTAGTAACTTCAGGTCACTGCAACAAGCCCGGGTACAGTTTACCGATGGATGGGTACAGGACCTTGAAATGCACCGTGTAGAACGAAAGACCATCGTACAAACAAAGGTAAGTTTACCAGTCTCACAAATCGTCGTCATAAATACACATTCGTTAACCATTTATTAATATAACCTTTGAGCGCAACGGTAATTAATTAGTAGTGGAAATAATTTCTGGTACGCATTACAGAAATGTAGCAGTGACAATAATATTGTATGTTATAATCGCACTGGACAATTAGTGATACAAAACAACTGTTTTATCCTGTGAATAAAAGTATATGTTTTTGTCAATGTACCGTGGTAATAACAGAAGCGAAACGCAATATTGTGTCAGGACAATTCACTATTTATGCACAATAAATAAAGGAGCATAGCGCGACAATTTCTGTTCAGCGCCAGACTTGCTTGTAACCTATATCACCAATTATGTAAAGAAAAATGACGTATTAACTACTACAAAACACTGACCTTTGTGGGAATGCTTGGAGCAGACTAACATGTGAGCTGGAGTGTTCTGAGATGTTATATTTGGTATATCCAGACCATCCGTCGGCTCTTACTTCGGAAACATGGCTTAAAAAATTTCTCTTCAACGACGTAATCCGATAAAAAAAAACGATCTCTTTACCCGTCGGCTTCCCGTGACTGTCATGCGACCGGCTATTGCAGTTAATAATACAACAACTTCTTGCCATTTTTTGTGTTTCTTTTTATCGCTGTGTAACTGAGTTCAACTGAAAGCCTGCGTGCGCTAGTACCTCTTGCCTCAAGTTCCCAGAATCCTTTGCGGTTTTACCCCTGAATGACGTCACATTTTCAATCTCTATCCTGGTGGGCCGGTCTCTAGTCAAAATGCCCGGGCCGATTTTTTGTCCCAGTCCAGCCCTGATCATTATGCAATCGATTATAAAACTCTAAGCATATATGAGTAAATATTTCTAAGCATAAATGACAATCCACTATATAAACCTTACATTTCCGAACCGTTTGACATTTGACATTTAGGCTAGAAAGTTCCCAGTTACACACCTTATGTTTGACAGTTTCAGTGCAAACATTTTTACACCCAGCATCTGTTAATCACCCTAAATTACCATAGACAGTACACAGTTGACAAATGTGTTAGCAGTTATCCTATTCCTCATTGATCTCCCACACAGGGTAAACTGCATCCTATGAGCAAGCAAATGAATTGTTAATAGTCAAAACAGAAATTAACATTTTCAAAATCATTCCAGCTTTGCGGTGATCACACATCTTCTCTGCAGAGTGGTCTGAGTTCTGCAGGCGTCATAAATGTCTCTTCCAGTTGTTTCTATCACTGTCCATAGGACCAGAGTCCAAATGTATGTAGAATAGACATTCAAACATACCAGTTGGTTTTGTTGCTTGTCAACATAGCTCTCAGCTATCTTCAAAGCTGCAGGCCTCGTCAGCACTCTTGTTTTATGGCCTCTATCAACCCCCATCACCTCACTTAAGGCCTTTATCCTGCGAGGGGGATACTTATGACTCCTCCATGTCCATTCTCTGCAGAAAAACCCCTCTGTGGAAAGGGTATTGGATCCAGTTATCTTACTGCTGTTATGATCCCACCTGTTGAGTCACTTCAGCAGTCTTGTAGAAGTGGTCATGAAGCAAATGACAACAACACTGACACAAAGGAAGACCCTCTTCAGAGTGTCATTGTATGCCTAGCACAGTGACACAGCATTAGGTGATGTTCATAGGAAATTGCTGCCGTCACCACCATAGTTCCTGTGCTTTTCACAGAATCATGATGCCATCCTTGAACTCCCTCTGCGCTGTCGATTGGAGCGTGGCATGCTCCCCTCATCCTTCAGATGCCCGTCTGTTGTCCACAATCTCCTCTTGTTGGCCTCTGGAAAGCCTTGTGGCACAGCTCTCATTCCAACGCAGCTTCATGGTCATTGCTGTGGCTCCGGAATCTTCTCATTATGACCAGTAGGGCCCCAAACTGCACGACCTTTGACATCAACCACTGCCTCGCTGTCAGCTGATGGGTCTGTCTAGCACAACCCCGCTGCTGGAACGAGACAATTCTACTACAACAGCAAAAGCAAGACGCAAGTCACCAAAGTTCTTTGTGTTACTCATGCATGAAGAAGAGAACTGGACGAGCGCCGTTCCTTTGCCTGACCTCAGTTGCTCTCGTCTGCTCCCTCCTAACACTGCTCTTTTATTGAAGTTACATGAATATGCATAGGTTCATTAACATAGGATATGTTACATAAATATACATGTAAACAAAGAGTACCGTCTGTGTGTGTGTGTGTGTGTGTGTGTGTGTGTGCGGGGGGGGGGGGGCAAAAGGCACTTAGACTAAAACAGATATACTTGTGTTTGCTTTACCATAAAACAATAACTAAGGACTACTAAGGATCAAACCTCTATCATTATGCAATTCATTATAAAACTCTAAGCATATATGAGCAAATCTTTCTAAACATGAAATACAATCCAATAATATAAACCTAACATCAGCTATGCCTGGAATGGTTCTTGTTTCTCACTGGGCCTCTGAAGATTCCTGATTAGCACCCAGTGTCAATCTCAGTCAGAAGATTCCAACGTTTGGGACAGGGGCGATTCTAGGATCAGAGCTTTGGGGGTGCTGAGCACCCAGAGAGCTGCCCAGCCAGGCAAGATAAACTTTACACGTCACGATGAGACTTCTTCCCCGTCTCTGTCGGTCCCTGCATCCTTAAATGTCTCCAGTTGTCCCGAGTTCCCTCTGACTGTCTCCTTGGTGCATTTAAACCTGTTCCTTCCTGTCCTCGTCGTCTGTTGTCTTCATCTCCGTTATCAGTCATCATAATTTTACCATCTCTGTGCAAGTCTGCAAATTTCTTTATTAAATCACAAGATTCTTAAATTCATCAAGTCTCTCTGTGCCTGGGTCCTCGTCACAAAACATGACATCACCGTTTTGTACATTTTAACACAATTTAATCCCCACATTTGTGAAAGAAAAGCAAAACACTTTTTTGAAAAGTCTGTAACAAAACCATCAAATCTGATAATGGTTATTTAAATGCTGCTCATAGTGAGTAAGAAGTAAACTGAGTGCATGTTTTGGACAGAGATTCACTTTTAATGTGTATGTATAATATAATACAGATACATAAAAAACACTCCCAAAACAGAATAAATTATTACAAAATATTAATAAAAAACTATAAAAATGGAGGCAACTTTGCCTGTGGTAGAATGTATACAATGTATGAAAAAATCTTTACTGCAGATACTAATTTAACTAATTTAATAATACTAATATTGTGTTGTAAGATTTATGAGTTTCATGCTTTCATAGGGGTACTTGGGAGAGCTTGACATTTTTATCAGGTGGTACACACTGTAAAAAGTTTGAGAAACACTGATAAGTGTATGTGTGATTAAGATTAAGGAACTGACCTCCAAGCCCATTGTTCCTTCAGTGGGCTGGTTTCAGTCATTATGCAAATGTACTGTTTATAAGTCAGCTGAGACTGAAGAAGTCACTTGGATGAGTGATGAAACGTTTCTCCCACAAAACGCTACGTCCAGATGAACAGAATCAACTTTTGGAGAAGTGTGTGTGTGCTTTTAGAAAACATTTAAAGCTGCAGTACAGAATCTTTGAAACAAGCTAGCTTAAAACAGTTTTAGAATATAAACAGAGCACTCTGCTTCTCTTTACAGCTCCTCATTCCACCAGGGCTCTGTTTGGTACTTTCTGATAGTGTGCAAATGTGATGTATGTACTGCGGCAGTCATACAGACAACTGGACGGTCCAAAAGTTGGCCTATCTATTACTGGCTGAGGTTTTAATAGAGTTGTGGCTGAACCACATAAAAATATATAATTAATTTTAATCTCCCCAATCAATGATAATGTTATGTTGGAATGTTGTTAAAGAGGGTAAAAAATGTTTCAACCCAGTTTGTTTTGCAGATTCTGTATAGCAGCTTTAATATAGGGAGGACAAAACTTCCAGATTGTATGAGTAAAATAGTTTTTGTCTTTGTCAGTTTAACAGTTTCTGTTTTGCCTGTCACTGTTCCCTGTCTGTTTTCTTACCTGCTTCTTCCTGACCTTGTACTTTCTTCTCACGTTCCCCTCTTTCCTCTCTCCCTCTTTGGACTGACAATCATACACAAATAGATTGTATTCAATTAGATGAAAAAATTACATTAATATGAAAAAAAATTTATTAAGATCACTAACGAAAAGTCCTCTCTCAGTGTACTTTCAACCAAAAGGCAAATAACCAAACCACATGAACATCTAATAAAAGATATAAATATTGAAACACTGATCCAACATTATTTTTAATTGATGGATCATTTGTTCTTACACTTTTACCTGAACACACACACACAAGAGGAGTTGTAAGGTTAATGGGCATTCAGTCAGTTAGCTAGTTAGTATCCATTTCAAACAGGACAGTGGTAACAACAGCAGGCTACGGACAATTTTAAGTTTTAGATTTTAAATAGGCTGTATAAATTTCAGTGGGAGCAACAGGGTGTCGCTGAATTTACTACAGAGTAGGACGGATTGTAGGGTAGCAAACATCATTGGAAAACACGTTTTCAACACTGCAGGTTACCTGGGTGTAAGGTTTTTCAGCTAAAAAGAAACATGACTCCTATCTAACTACATAAAGAGTAACTGAAGGTTAAATGCTGCTAATATGTCCTGTTTTAATCCAGGCACTCCACCTCCGCTCCGCTGCGTTTCAGCCACCATCGCTCTGGCAGCAACGACCCTAGAGCCAGAGTGGGGGGGAGCTGGAACAAACCATTTTGGGAGGGGGGAGGGGTTATCTATACTTTTGTTGTTAAAATGTTCCGTCTCAACCAAGTACTGTATGCTTTTTATAGTTTTAGTAGTGTGTCACACAAACAGCAAATATTGTCCAAAAAAAGTAAGAAATCTTTGGGGGTGCTTTGGTTCATTTTGGGGGTGCTGAAGCACCCCCAAAAATGGGCTAAAATCGCCCCTGGTTTGGGATGATTTCTTCCAGCAATACTCTGGCTGCTCAACTCACCTCTATCTCCTCCACCAGAAGGAAAAACCTCTATTTGGAAACAATGCCAACCATTATCAATCCAAGTTTCCCTTCAGCTTTGAACTTCACTTATAGGCCATCAAAGCCTCATCTAAACATGGATAGGTGTAATATCTGTAAATCAACTGTAATCCTCCAAATCACTGCAAAAATCATAGCAGACATAGAAAACATAGTTTCATGTTGATTCTGGATCCCTCCTCTTGACGCATGGACACTCCGACGAGTCAACTTAGCAGAACTAGATTCCTTTCTTAAAGAAAAGGGTTAGTTAGATCATTTCTCAGGTAACATCAGGGCTTCTCCTCCGGAGTAGCTCCACTCCGGACCTGTAACCCTGTAATAAAAGATGTCAGTGTGTGTTGCATATTACGGCATATTAGGTTTGCTTAACACCTGGCTCCGCCTGGAGCCTGCATACACACCGTCATTGCCTGGAATTGCTCTTGCCTGGAGTGGGTGAATGACTGAATGTAGTGTAAAGTGCTTTGGGGTCCTTAGGGACTAGTAAATGGTAAATGGCCTGTATTTATATAGCGCTTTACTAGTCCCTAAGGACCCCAAAGCGCTTTACATATCCAGTCATTCACCCATTCACACACTGGTGATGGCAAGCTACGTTGTAGCCACAGCCACCTTGGGGTGCACTGACAGAGGCGAGGCTGCCGGACACTGGCGCCACCGGGCCCTCTGACCACCACCAGTAGGCAATGGGTGAAGTGTCTTGCCCAAGGACACAACAACTGAGACTGTCCAAGTCGGGGCTCGAACCGGCAACCTTCCGATTACAAGGCGAACTCCTAACACTTGAGCCACGATCGCCCCGCCCCGTAGTAAAGCGCTATACAAATAATAATAATAACTTTATTTATAAAGCGCTTTCAAACAAAGTACTGACAACTATTTGAAACTTAAAATGTCACGACTGGGGCAGCAGTCGAGTGAAGGTGAGAAAGGAGGATCCAATAGCAGGCAACGGCGGAGGTGCAAGTGGGTTTTATTTACAGTGCACAAAACTAAGGTGTGGGCAGAACCGAACATAAACCTAAACTGGGAAAACTAATACAAAATGGAGGACATGGAGCGAGGAGCAGAGAGATACGAAAAAACATGGAATAACGTAGACTACACGGGAGGTTCACAGAGAAACACAGACGACGCGACGAGGAGCACCGGCAGACACGCAGTATAAATACACACACCAGGTAATTAGGAAATGGCAGACAGGCGGGGACACAGCTGGAACTAATGGACATAACGAGACACAAACCTACAAAGTAAAATAGGAAACTCACAGACTGTTTTACACAACCAACTGGGGACACGAACAGAACACAGAGAAGAGACATGGGTAGGGATGATAGAAACACACAACTCAAACCCTGAATAAACTAGAGAAATGATAATAATAAACTTAAAGCTAGTGATGGCCAAATGAAGCTTTCTGAAGCACTGAAGCTTGTATTGAAAACCGGTTCATTACTCGAAGCTTTTCAACACAGTCCTCTCTGGTGACATCTTGTGTCCAAAAGTATGAAGAGCAGCTTGAATCCATAAAATAAAACCAACTGCTTCATAATGATAGCCCACTCTACAGAGTGGAACTCTGTCTCATATTGGGCTGCTGTTGTGTTGCTTTGAACGCATATTTTTTGGTGTTAAAAAATGTATTTTATTTGTTTAATAAATAATTTTGACCAGTAAACTTTCCTTGTTTGAACATGCACCATGGTGTGGTCTTTCTTTGCTTGTGACTTCTTGATGTTGGTAAATACAATAATTGAAAAATACCACATTACATATAACATACATATAATAATGCACATTATGGAGTATGCTTCTGCTGTGAGGTCCTGCCTCCATGTACTTATGCAGTTAATCGCTAGATGGGTATTTTTTATAAATAATATTATATTAGGGAAATTTTCCTATACATATTTTTGACCTGGGGGTAGAATTGATTATGAAATGGAAAGGGAAAATGCTTATGAACTTGCAAATTAAAAACATGATGCATTTAAGGTAACCCTTTTTCATTTTTATTTAAGACGAGAATTTGTTCCACTGTGCGATGGCTGAACCCAGGGGCGATTTTAGCCCATTTTTGGGGGTGCTTCAGCACCCCCAAAATGAATCAAAGCACCCCCAAAGATTTCTTACTTTTTTTTGACAATATTTGCTGTTTGTGGGACACACTACTAAAAATATAAAAAGCATACAGTACGTAATTGAGATGGAACATTTTAACAACAAAAGTATAGATAACCCCTCCCCCCTCCGAAAATGGTTTGTTCCAGCTCGTCTTTCCCCTACTCTGGCTCTAGCTCCGTTGCTGTCAGAGCGATGGTGGCTGAGACGCAGCGGAGCGGACGTGGAAGCGCCTGCCTTAAAACAGGACATATTAGCTGCATTTAACCTTCAGTTACTCTTTATTAGTGATGGGTAGATGAGGCCTCGTGAAGCGTTTCAGCACATTCCCCAAACTGTATCGATACTGTGTCGACACAGTGTTGCTGTATTGCTCCATACTGACACCTGCTGGACCTTAAATATCATTGCAGGGAACTTACTTGAGACTCACAACAGACACTGATTCAATGACATAGTCATACTTGTATACACTGTAAGGTATTGTACTTTCCATAGAATCATTTTATATGTTTTACATTGCAAATATTGTAGACATCTTTAAAATATATTGTGAATGACATAAAGTAAAAATTAAAATGAAAGTATTGTGAATATAATATTACCCATTTAAATGTAATTGATTCAGAGTTTATTATAAATTTCTATTCAGAAAAATAAGTTTATCCAATGTTTTTGCATTCAGTCTATTGCGGGGGGGTTTTCACACCATTTCCCCAGCTTTGGAAAACTCACAGGCACAGATGAAGCTGGGGTACACAAAAGCTGTAAAGTCAGGTGGAAAAGGTTCAGATAAGATGTCTTCCTCATCCCCCAGTACCTTAAAGGATCCTCTAATCTTGGAATGTTTCTCTCCGACACTCTCCACAATACTAAGGGGTTGGCAGTCCTTTATAATAAACTTCAGGACTGCCTGGTCCAGAACAGTCTTCCTAGATGCTTGATTTCAAAATAATAAAACACATATTAATAATTAAAAAAAAAAAAGTGTTGATAAAGCTGTTCAGTGTCAATATAGGCCTACCTGTGTTCATTCTCAGTGTGTTTGTCTCCTCATTTTCATGTTTGGCTCTGAAATGCCTCTGTAACACTGAGGAGGTGCTTTTGTTTGTAAGAAAGCTCCGCAGAACAGATGCGACATTTATCCTGCATAAAATGAAATAAATAATTTACACTGCAAGTCACATTGCTGTTTTTCCTATTCTGATAGATTACACTGAAACAAAGACAAACTATTTGCAGTTAAAAGATCAAAATGATCCCACACAGCAGAAACATTTCCATTTCGTTATGGAAAGATGTGTATTTTTATTTATCTTTGCGAGAGTCAATTTGGGGGGGGGGGGGTTGGTGGCGACTCGTTCCGTTGACAGATGCGGATGCGGTACCTTTTAAACACAGCTTGGCGCGTTGGTAATGAGCGATACAGCAGCTGTATCGATCACGTGACTTTTTCTTAAAGCGACGCACGCACCGATACAGGCTTCGCTAGGTGAGCTTGATACATGCGCCGGTGCGTCAGTGTTGCTGGACCCATCACTACTCTTTATATAGTTAGGTAGGAGTCAGGTCCGGCCATGTTTCTTTTTAGCTGAAAAACATGACACCCAGGTAACCTGCAGTGTTGAAAACGTGTTTCCCGACTATGTTTGCTACCCTATAATCCGTCCTGCTCTGTAGTAAAATCAGCGATATTTGATCGTCCTGTTGCTCCCATTGAAATTTATATAGCCTATTTAAAATCTAAAACTTAACATTGTCCGTAGCCTGCTGTTGTTACCACTGTCCTGTTTGAAATGTAAATGAGAGAAACTGGTTATTTTGTCATATGTGCATGAGCCGATATTAAACCCAAGGTACTAACTAGCTGACTGACTGGATGCCCATTAACCTTATAACTCCTGTGGTGTGTGTGTCTGTGTGTACAGAGAGATAGCCAGGTTCATAATGGATATGAGGAAGTTTTTTCAAAAAAAGGAGCCACATTCAGGTAAAAGTGTAGGATCAAATGATCCATCAATAAAGGATAATGTTGGATCAGTGTTTCAGTATTTATATCCTTTATTAGATGTACATGTGGTTTGGTTATTTGCCTTTTGGTTGAAAGTACACTGAGAGAGGACTTTTTTATTAGAGATCTTAATAGTATTTTATTTAATCTAATTGAATACAATCTATTTGTGTGTGATTGTCAGTCCAAAGAGGGAGAGAGGAAAGAGGGGAACATGAGGAGAAAGTACAAGGTCAGGAAGAACCAGGTAAGAAAACAGACAGGGAATACTAACAGGCAAAACAAACTGTTAAACTGGCAAAGAAAAAAACCCAACTAATTTTACTCATACAATCTGGAAGTTGTGTTCTCCCTATATTGAAGCTGCTGTACAGAATCTGCAAAACAAACTGGGTTGTCAGCCTGGCACTGCATTACTATATTGAACTTCAGTCAGAGGAAGTCACGGTTGCCAAAAACGTTTTGAAGCTCAAGAGTGAGGCTGGTGCCATCCCAGATATGTTAACATTGTACAATATTCTGGAGAATCGGATCTTCCCCACACTGAAAACTGTTATTCAGGTTGCCCTACCAAACCCAGTTAGCAGCTGTAGCTGTGAAAGGTCTTTTAGTGTCTTGAGTCAGCTCCATACCTGGCTGAGAAGTACCATGGGTCAAAGCAGACTCCAGCACCTGGCTGTGATGTCAGTTGAGAAAGAGATGCTTGAGAGACTTGACCACCAAAATGTGATAGACAGATTTGCCAACCTCAAGGTGAGGCACATAGGTTAAAAGAAATGAAAAAATCTGCAGGGCCATAGTAGTATCTGCGCTAAAGATCTTTTCATACATTGTATACACTGTACCAGAGGCCAAGGTGTCTCAATTTTTCAAATTTTTTAATAATATTTTGTACATTTCAAGGACTCTTCTATTTTTGGAGTGTATTTTTTATGTATCTGTATTATATTATACATACACTTTAAAAGTGAATCTCTGTCCAAAAAATGCACTCAGTTTACTTTTTACTCACTATGAGCATCATTCATCATTCTCCCGCAGTAATTAAGGTTAGGATGTGTTTGTTTTTTTTTCAAATTCCAATCCATTCTTCTTTAGCAGCATTTAAATAACCTTTATCAGATTTGATGGTTTTGTTACAAACTTTTCAAAAAAGTGTTTTGCTTTTCTTTCACAAATGTGGGGATTAAACTGTGTTAAAATGTACAAAACAGTGATGTCATGTTTTGTGACGAGGACCCAGGCACAGAGAGACTTGATGAATTTAAGAATCTTATGATTTAATGAAGAAATTTGCAGACTTGCTTAGAGATGGTAAAATTATGATGACTGATAATGGAGATGAAGACAACAGACGACGAGGACAGGGAGGAATAGGTTTAAATGCACCAACGAGACAGTCAGAGGGAACTCGGGACAACTGGAGACATTTAAGGATGCAGGGACTGACAGAGACAGGGAAGACGTCTCATTATGACGAGTAAAGTTTACCTTGCCTGGATGGGCAGCTCTCTGGGTGCTCAGCACCCCCAAAGCTCTGATCCTAGAATCGCCCCTGGCTGAACCTGTTCCTTTTCATGGAGATAATTTCTCCTGCCTTAAGGAAAATCCCTTCACATGGCACAGAAGAGGCTGGAGTGCAGAGAAACTGGTAGAGATGCAGTTATGGCTCCACAAACTATTGGCTAAAGAAAATAAATAAATTAAATTGCTGCACATTTTGTAGACTAACATTTTAAGATTATTTTTAAAAATAATATATATCTTTTTGTAACATTAAATGTTACGAGTCAAATGGAAGTTTTTCTAAAGTTATTTAATGATATTTATATTATGAAAAGCAGATGTTTGACATTTTAAGTTTTTCCCGTTTTCAGATAAAATAAAGACGCACAAAACAAAAGCAAACACCCAGAACACAAAGCTGGAAAACCCACCGACCAGAATCAACTCAAAATACTCCCACACAACAGAACCAAATCTCTCAGTAGAATGATCAGTGGTTCGCTATCTGTCACCATCAAAACACTCCACAAATCCCGCGAATGATTCACTTCCTTCCATTTGAATCAGGTACCGAAGCGGTTACATGCGTAATGAAGCTTCGGACGTCACTGGTCACGTGACTTTTGCCAAACGAAGCAAGCCTCGACACAGTGCTTCTGAACCAGTGTGTTGTTTTTTTCGACACACGCTCCGGAGCCTCAGCTTCAAGCGGGCCATCACTACTTAAAGCGTTGGGTCACCGACCCAGGACCATGACATAAAATATAAATAAAATAAAAGTGATACATAGCAATACAGGTAAAAGACACAATACAAGTTAAAAACAGTAAAGATTAAAAAACTAAAAGCAATAGAATTAAGACATGTAGGATAGGGTGAACAAATGTGTCTTCAGCTTAGTTTTAAAAACCTCCACAGAGCATGCCTGCCGAATATCTTGAGGGAGGTTGTTCCACAGAAACAGGGCACAAAAAGAAAAAGCACGCTCTCCAATTGTCTTTTTTCTGGCTCTAGGAACCTTTAGAAGACCAGAGTCCTGAGATCGTAGAGCACGGGATGGAACATAAAGGTGTAAAAGGTCGGAAAGGTATGAAGGTGCCAATCCATTTAAAGCCTTGTAGGTGAGCAGCAGGACCTTAAAATCTGCTCGAACCTGACAAGGTAGCCAATGCAGAGATCTCAGAACAGGGGTAATGTGCTCAAATTTCTCAGTTCTTGTTAAAATACGAGCAGCTGCCTTTTGCACCATCTGTAGACACCTAAAACTTTACTTTGGTAGCCCAGAAAGAAGAGCATTTGTGTCTTCAATACGTGAAGACACAAATGCGTGGACAAGAACCTATGCAGTGTCGCTTGACAACACTTGTCTGATTCTGGCTATGTTCCTCAAATGATAAAAGGTGGTCTTTGTTATCTATTTTACATGAGACTCGAAGGAGAGCACCATGTCAAACCACACGCCCAAGTTTTTTACCTTGTCCCTGCAATTTATGACACTGTCATCAATTTTCAAGATTAAATTTTGGGACAAGTGCTGAAATTTGTGTGGCCCAATGACCATCAACTCTGTTTTATCAGTATTTAGGACAAATAAATTATCCAATAGCCAGCCCCTAAATGCAGATACACAAGATTCTAGTTTAGAGACTTCAGCACAATTTCCAATGGTTAAAGGAACATAAAGCTTCAGGTCATCAGCGTAACAATGAAAGGTTACATTAAAAGAACGTAAAAGAACACCAAGAGGCAGCTGTAACTCCAATAAAATGCAGTGATCCACAGTGTCAAACGCAGCACTTAGATCCAGCAGTAATAAAACTGAATTGCGATCGTTGTCTGCATTTACCAGCAGATCATTTACCACTTTGACTAAAGCTGTTTCTATGGAGTGATTTGGTCTAAAAGCAGACGGAAATGGTTCAAACAGATTGCCCGGAATGAGCAGAAGTGCAGTGATTGTGTGACATTTTTAGTGTTGGGCTCATTATCTGATTACTGTTGAGCTCATAGTGATGAAATGTCTGAGTGACATTACTTAAGGAAAGTCATTGACTACAGTAACGTGGAACTAACAAATGGCATGATTATTGGGGCAGACTACGGCAATAATAGTGAATGGTAAATGGCCTGTAAGATGGTGCCGGGTGTCATGGCACGCCGTCTCTCGGTTCTGCAACAAATATGTAAGACTGCTTTCCTCCATTTGCGCAACATCTCTAAAGTTAGAAATATCCTGTCTCAGTGACGCTGCAAAAACCAGTTCATGCATCTATTACTTCCAGGCTGGACTACTATAATTCATTATTATCAGGATGTCGAAAAAACTTTCTGAAAAGCCTTCAGTTAATCCAAAATGCTGCAGCAAGAGTCCTGACAGGGACTAGAACGAGAGGGCATATTTCTCCTGTATTGGCTTCCTGTTAAATTCAGAATTCAAAATCCTGCTCCTCACATACAAGGTCTTAAATAATAATACCATATCACCCTATTAGAGCACTTCACTCTCGCTCTGCAGGCCTACTTGCTGTTCCTAGTATAACACTTCTGGAGTCGTTACAGTATACTAGGACCAGTTAGGTTCGACTACTAGAGTAGTAATGAGTGTAGCATGTGATAAAGACCACAGACCAGAAAATACGTTTAAATTCCCGGCTTATTATTTTGTAAAGACAGAGAATAGACAGTTATAGACACATTACATAAAACATTCAACATCACATTTAAGGAAACAAGATATTTCCTTTCCCTTTTTAGTTCAGTAATTCCTGTTAATTGATCCTATTTATTTCAAAACCTTTTATTTGGCTTTAAAAGGATGTTATTTTCAACCTAGGTTATTGTTTTATTTATTTCAAGTTCTAAGTTCAAGTTTATCCTTTAATCTATTTGAGTTAACACTGTTATTTTAAATCAAGTTTAGTTCTTTTAGGCACAAGATTTAATTTAATCTTGGTCTAGCTTCACCTTTAAATTTCAACCAGTTCTTATTTTGTTTTAACCCAACAAAATTATGTACATCTCCAATAACACCATTACAGCATTAAAATGTGAGGTTGACCAAAATAAATAACAAAAAACATGTAAAAACTGAAAACAATTCAGCAAAAGGCTGAATAAATCCCTTAAACAAACAAATAAACAAAAGAAAGTTGCCTCTGTGTCCTTTAACTATTAATCCTGGAATTGCTCTGAATGGTTATCCAGTGCTTTGAAAGTCCACTGTTCTTTTGCAGAGGTGTATGGATTAATCCTACCAGTTTTTTAGTGAAAGAGTTCAACGTCCAGCAGGGGGCGGTTTCCTTTTTCCTGCTCGGTACAGTTCAATGGGTCCGTGGGTGGCTCGCCATCTTGTTTCTCGCTCAGCGGGTCAAACTCCCATTCTAGCTCGGCATTTCCCGATCCAAACCTTAAGGCAAGGCAAGGCCTTAATGGCCTACCATAACAACAAAGCAATATGCATAAACATTTGAAAATAACACACGGGTAGCCCTTAAATAACAGTAAAAGTCAGTTTTTCCCAGCTTATTTAGCTGTAAATGAGGTGACGCCAATATGGCGCGCTGAAACACCGTCACAGGCCTTTGAACTGCAGCCTGTGTGTCGGTTAAACACCAATCCACCGTTTTTAACATAAAACAACATAAATCTGCTACCTTGACTTTCCATTTGCATGAAATGAGCAATATAATACAACAAAACATTTCTTGCATGAAATAAAATACAATTTCTGAATTCACCAAGTCCCGTTCAGTTACGTTCACAGCGTCACCAAGGCAAGGACAGGTCGGAAAAACAAAAATATATTCTCCAGAGTACAAAAATGACTTTATGTAAACTTCTGGCTTGTTTTTTAATATTTTTTCACTCGTTTAGGCAGCAGCTCCGCAAGTTCTGTCTGCATTTCTCCCTCTCCAGCATCAAAAAGAAGGAACAACCCGATTGGGTGTGGCTGATCACAGGAGTCACGCTGCAGCGTACCCTTTCACAATAAGAGTCTCATCACATATTTTAGCCATTTTACCGTAATTAACATAAAACACCATGAATTATATCATTGCTGATGTTTTTAATGAATTTGCATAATGCATAGATCAGACTACCTGGATATCATGGATTTCAATAGAGCCTGTCACAGCTTCACTTAAGCTTAAGCTTTGGAGCAAAGATTGAACTATGCCAACAAGAGTGCTTGGGCTTTGTTCTCTCTTGGGATGATCTTCTGACCGATTGCTCTGCTTCAGGGTCATTTCTTTCAGTTTCATTGTTTACAGGTTCAGTTCCATTCACCTGAGTTTGAGTTGCTTCCTCATCATTAGTTTTCGTTGAATCCGATGCATTGCCCATTTCATTTTGTTGAGTTATTTGAGCTCTTTCCTTTGCAGGTTCAGACAAGTTTTCCATTTCAGGTGGTTTCTCCATTTCAGGTATTTTGTCATTTTCAGGTAAGTTTTCCATATCCGGTAGGTTTCCACAATCAGGTAAGTTTACAGTTTCCGTCATGTCCATGTGCTCTTGAGCAATATCAGGCACTGTCACATGTTCTGAGACTTGAAAATTGTCTGATTTGGGTTGCTCATTAGCATGGTTTGACTTAGCTTTGGGAGGAAAAACTACTTTGTATTCCTCAATCGACCTTGAGATCTCCTTGGGAGGAGGTGGAGGGTAATACAGAGGGTAGTTATCCTCCTCAGAGTGGTATTCAAGTTCAGGTTCATCAGGATCAGTTGTTGGGTGTTGACGTGTGCTTGGCCAATGAGGCTTTACTTGGACTGCTGGAGGATTTTCAGGGGCAGTTGGCAAAAACCCACAAGGTAACAAAAGGTCTCTGTGGAGAGTTCTAGTGGGACCATGGTGATACTCAGGTTTGACTGTGTATACTGGGAGGTTGTCTTTTTGACTTACAACCACGTGGACGATGGACTCCCACTTATCAGCCAATTTGTTTTTTCCCCTAATCCGAACATTCCTTACAAGCACGCGATCGCCAACACCTAGGACAGATTCGGTTACATGTTTGTCATATCTAGTTTTGTTATGTTCAGCAACTTTGCTAACATTTTTGGTAGCCAGTTGGTAGCTCTCCTGAAGGTGAGATTTGAGGGCTTTAACATACTGTGAGTGAGATTGCTGCTGATAGGTTTGTAGCTTAAACCTATTCGCTGGAACGTTAAAGGCAATGTGATTACACAGCAAGCAAGACACGAAGTAGGCAAAGTCCTTTGGGTTACTCATGCATGAGGGAGGCCTGCCTGGAGCCAAGTGTCGTTCCACCTACTTGACCTTCATCAGACTCTCAGCCAGGTTCCCCATAGCACTCCTTTTATTGAGGTTACTTGAATATGCATAGGGTCATTAACATATAACGGTACACATGTGAACAAGGAATACCCTGCCTGTGGTTTTGTAAGTGCGTGTGTGTGTGTGTGTGTGTGTGTGTGTGTGTGTGTGTGTGTGTGTG
>CAKLIZ010000551.1:79536-157317 GCA_922035795.1 Oreochromis mossambicus
GTGTGTGTGTGTGTGTGTGTGTGTGTGTGTGTGTGTGTGTGTGTGTGAGCTGCTGACCAAAAGGGCCATAAAGCAGGAACAACATCCTAGGTCATAAAGAGGGTAACCTCCCCACACCCAATCTATGGTTCACCCTAGATAACACAGTGAAGCCATACAAAGGGCAGGAAGTTTTACCACATCAAAAGAAGCAGATCTTCCAGATAGGATGTATCTGCAATAAAACACTATAGCCCCTCACCCAGAACCTCGAGAATCTGGGGAGGGGAGAACAAAAGAATTCCTTTCAACACACAGTTAAAGTACAAATGGTAAGAATAAAAATGACAAACATTTAACAATTCACTCTAACAGTTGCTGGCGATGGTTCAGGGGGACATTGAAGGCAAGATCAATGGGTAACCTTGGCTGCCTGCCAAACATTAACTCGTACGGCGTAAACCCTGTACTTTCATGTTTGGTGCAGTTATATGCGTGAACAAGTGGCTTAACAAAGTCACGCCAATGTTTCTTGTCTTCGTCTTTGAGTGTACCCAACATGTTTAGCAGGGTTCTATTAAACCTCTCCACAGGGTTTCCCCTGGGATGGTAGGTAGGGTGAAGTTCTGACTTTTTGAATCGCAGCTAGGTCGCATAACTCTTTGATCGTTTTTGACTCAAAGTCTGCTCCCTGATCGCTATGCAACTTCTCGGGAAAACCGTAGTGGATTATAAAGTTTTCCCACAGGGCCTTGGCTACAGTTTTAGCCTTTTGGTTGGGAGTAGTCATTGCTACAGCATACTTCGTAAAGAAATCTGTAATAACTAAGACATCTTTAATGTTGCTGCGATTTGGTTCAATTGTCAAGAAATCAATACACACTAACACTAGAGGTCTGGTGACCTGAATGTTTACTAGGGGCGCCGCCCTCCCTGGCAGGGTCTTTCTGCAAACACACCTGCTGCAGCTTTTGATCTTTTGCTCTATGTCTGAGGCCATTTTTGGCCAGAAAAATCTGGTTCTGGCTAAATCAAGGGTCCGGTCAAGACCGAAATGACCCATGTCATCGTGAAGGCTTTTGAACACCATAGGTCTTACACTTTCAGGAAGAACCAGCTGGTACTGGGCCTCTTCATCTACTTGCCTTTTTCTGTACAAAATCCCATTCTGCAACTCAAGTTTGTTTAGCTCACGCGGAAGGATGCTAAGTTGTGGGATCTCGTTGCGTACAGTAGGAGGAGATGTTTCACCTGTTTCAAGCTGGTGTATGATTTCACTGATAGCAGGATCGTTTCTTTGACTTTGTCTTAACTCTTCTTCTGACAAGCTTGGAATGACAGGAAAAGCATCACACTGGTCGAAACTGTTGGGAACAGCATCAACGGTCATAGACAGAGATGTCACGAGTGGGCAGGCGAGAGCATGGTCTGTGTCAAGAGACTGGAGGACTAGATGTTTCTCACAGATTGCACTGACAGCTTGAGTGGGAACGTGAGTGAAAGGATCGGTGCCAGGCAAGTGGTGTTGCACAAACTGACGGATCCGCTCCTGTTCCTTCAGGGAGACAAGGTAATTTAATGGGTCGAGATGTGGACGACGAGACAGGCCACCTGCGTCCATGTTTTGTTTGCCTGCTCTGTACCTAAGCTGGAACTCAAAAGAGGACAGGGCGGACAACCAGCGATAGCTCGTTGCGTCTAACTTAGCGGTGGTCAAAATGTAAGTTAGAGGGTTACTGTCAGTTATTACTGTGAAGGGACTGCCATATAAGTCATCGCAAAACTTTTCCATTACAGCCCATTTGAGGGCAAGAAACTCAAGCTTATGAGCAGGATAACGGCTTTCGCTTTTCGATAGTCCTCTACTTGCGTATGCAATTACTCGCAACTCTCCCTCCTGCTCTTGATAAAGAGCTGCCCCTAACCCAGTTGTGCTTGCATCTGTGTGTAATACGTAAGGCAACTTGGGGTTGGCAAAGCCTAAAATTGGGGCAGAAGTCAGTTTGTCTATAATCGCCTCAAACGCTTTCTGACAACTCTCTGTCCATCTCTCTTCAAAAGGAGCTTTTGGCTGAAAGTATTGGATGTAGTTGGACTTAGAGCCATTGCTTTTCCGCAGTGGGGGGTATCCGGCAGTTAGGTTGGTAAGGGGTTTTACAATCTTAGAAAAGTCCTTAATAAACCGCCTATAATACCCCGCAAACCCTAAGAAGGAGCCCTTACCACCACTATCGGTGAGGAAAATGGTGACTCGGATTCGCGAATGACACCTGCATCGCTTAGCTCCTGCAAATGCCTCCGTACGGCGTCAAGATCTTGTGGTCGTACGGGACGCGGTCTGTGTTTAAAGGGGGTTTCATCGCTCAGTTTGATTTGGTGCTTCACTTTGTTAGTGCAACCAAAGTCTGTGTTGTGTAGTGCGAAAACCTCCGACATAGCACTTACCTTTTGTGTGATTCATTCTTTCCATTCAGCAGGGACTGGAGAATCAGCAAAGTTAAGATTAAGCTCAGCAGGGTTTGAGCTGGGATTCTGTTTAGACTGCTCTGTGATCTGACTGTTTGGTATGATCTCTTGAATAGCATGCATTTCAGCAATGACACTTTTTGCAGGGATAACTATGTCATGCTTACTTTCATTTCGCAGGACCACTGGAAGCTTTTGTGAGGGTTTCTCAGCAAGGGTAAGTAGACAGTTGGTGACCAAGACACCACCTGGCAAGGAGGATGTAGAGGGGGTCTCGACCACTACCCACCTGCCTGAGTGTTCAGTTTTTGCGTGGACTAAACCCTCTAAGACTCGACTTTGGCCTGCAGGAATGACTTCAGGCTCTTTCCCTGACAGAGTGACAAGACCAAGGCTGTTGTCCTCTTTTTGCTTGTGTCTTTGTTGTAACACGCTCAGCACTACTCTATAACCATAAGGCAAGATATTGAGGTTTGTATCAGCCAAGGAGAGGCTTTCAAAGACAAGGTCAAGAGTGTTAGTGCCAATTAAGAGACAAGACTGAACACTAGAGCGTGTGTCTGGAACAACTAATGCAAGAGAAGACACAGTAAGTTCAGTACCAAAACAGTTCTTTGGAAAGGTAATGTCGACACAAATATAGCCTGAATATGGGACATTCTGACCATTTGCAGCTTCGACTTCTAGCAGGTCCTGTATTGGATGGATTTCAAGGTCTGCAAGATTCTTTGCATAGAACGACCGGGACACTGTGGTCACTTGCGATCCAGTATCAAGAAGGCAGTGGCAAGCTTGATCATTGATTTTTACTTGAGCAGTGTACTTAGCTCCAATTAGACCTTTGGGTAGTTTCACAGTGGCTGATTTACTGTTTGAGAATCCTTTTTTGGGTTTATGTGAAGGTTCGGTGGGACTGGTTTTATCCGTAGCACCCATTTGTCCCGCAATGAGGGCTCCCTTCAGTTTAAAGGCTGTGTTTGCTTGTTTTGTCTATCCCACAGTAACTGTTTTTCTTTCAACTGTTTCTTTTTGTCAGTGACTAAAGACGGGTTTGGGTCATTTGGGCACACAGAGGCAATATGGCCGTCTTCGCCACACTGGAAACAGTATCCAGGCTTGGGCCTACTCTTTTCAGCTTGGGGTGTCAAGGGGGTTCGTTCTGGTACTTTAGAGTTGGTCTTAGCATTAGCTTTTGGAGGGTTAGACTTTTTCCTAGGAGGGTTTGGGGTTAATGTTGCGAGATGGTTTTGAAGCTGACTGATTTGTGCCTTTAGTTCTGTGACCAGATCCTTTTGAGCATCTACTGGTGGGTCTACTTTCTGGGGTTTCAATCTTGTCAGTTCACTCTGCAGCGCAGTTATTTGTGTTCGCATTTCAGTGAGATAGTTTTGCATGGTGAGCGCAGGGTAGTCAGCATTTGCAGCAATAGAGTGAGAGGCTACTTTTGGTCTGGTGGCAGCAAAATGTTTTTTCATTCGTCTTTCTTTTGCAGTATGCTTGTCCTCTTCCACTCTCAACTGTAGCAGCAGCTCGGTGAATGAGGGGGGTTTATCTTTTTTCCTTTCGAGCTGAAGATCTGTTAACAAGGCATTATCCCAACACCCCCGACAGAATTGACGCAGAAGGTGTCGGTCCGCTTCACCAGCTACGACACCACCTCTTTTCAGAGCTTTTGAGAGAGCTGTTTGCAAGCGATGGAGGTAGTGTGAGGGCTTTTCACCTGCATCTTGCAATGTGTTGAGAAATTTGGCGAAAAGCTCATCGCCATCCTCCACAATGCTAAAAGCTGAATGGAGTAGTTCAAGATAAGCTGAAGGCAAGGCTTCAGAGCCCAGAGGTTTCACCACATTGGCAGCAGGCGGTACAAGACTGTCTAGGATTTTCCGCGAGCATTGCAAGTCAGTCAGATTGGAATCTTGAAGTGTGAGCTCTACACTGTGGCGCCATGTATCAAAGTCCACCTCATGACTAGGACAGGGTAGTTTGCCTGAAAAATTTCTGAGGCGGAAGGAGGCGCTCACTGGTGAGACAAGAGCTTCACTTCGCACAATGTGCTCTACTACAACCTTTTGCACCTCAGGGTGTGTTATAAAGCTCTGTGGAATGGTAGTTTGTAGATCTGGTTGTGTCTGGTTGACTGACTCAGAATCGCTGATGCGTTCGTTAGCTTTGATTGGTTCTGAAGTTTCACTTTGGATAGGTTGATCATTTGCTTGTACTTGGGTTTTTGGTTCACTTTGTGCATCTGGGGTAGAAGCTTCTATGCTGTGTGTGACTGACTGACCACATTGGGAAAGGTGTTCATGCAGAACAGCTTCAAAAGATTTGCCACTAAGTTTCGCAATGCTTTGCAGTTCATTGAAAAAACTGTTCATAGCGACGTTGGTAACAGCTGCGATGTACTCAGGTGACAGGGCATTCGGACATTCAAGTGTGTAAGGTAGTAAGGGTTCAAGTGTTGACAGAGCAGCTCCACTCTCATACTCCACAATAACACGTGGCCTAACTGATCTCCTGCCTTTTGCCCCCGTATCAGGGGGTGTTGGGGCTTAAGAGGTTAAAGGAGACTGTTGGTCGTTTTAAGCCTGCAGGGTCTCCAAACCATGCTGTTCCTCCTCAACTCTTAAAAGAGGTGTTACCTACAGTTGGACCTTTGGTTCTCGAGCTGGTAAACCACAGTTTCATGTCAGGTGTAGTCCCTAAAGATTTTAAACATACAGTAGTCAAACCCCGGATTAAAAAAGCTGCTCTTTATCCTACGGTTCTTGCAAACTACAGGCCTATCTCCAAACTACCTTTTCTTTCCAAAATTCTTAAAAAGGTAGTTTACAGCCAATTAATGGCCTTCCTGGAAAAGTAAAATGTTTTAAAGGTTTTCCAATCTGGTTTTAAACCCTTTCGTAGCACTGAATCAGCCCTTTTAAAAGTTTTTAATGACATATTTTTAGCTACTGATGCATTGTTCTGGTGCTTTTAGATTTGACAGCTGCTTTTGATACAGTGGATCATGACATTTTACGCTTTCGTTTGGAGCACTTGGTGGGCATAAGGGGCATAGCACTGGAGTGGTTCATGTCCTACTTGGCAGGATGAGCTTTTTGTGTCAATCTCTGTGACCATGTGTCGTCCTCTGCTATGCTCTTGTGTGTTGTCCCACAGGGCTCAGCTCTAGGCCCCCTCCTCTTCTCTTTATATCTGCTTCCTCTTGGTTCTGTACTGAGAAAGCACAGCATTGCTTTCCACTTTTATGCTGATAACTGTCAGGTCTATATCCCTCTAAAGAAAAAAGGTACATATTCCACACAGCTATTACTTCAGTGTCTAGATGACATAAAGTCTTGGATGTCTCTTAACTGTTTTTAAAATTCAATGATAAAAAGACAGAGGTGATGGTTTTTGGTAGCCCTACTGAGACCCCCAATGTGTATTTAGATACCTTTGCCCTGTATGTTAAACCAGCTGTCACAAACCTGGGGGTCAAAGTGGACTGTGATCTGAAGCTTGACAATCAGATTAAGGCAGCGGTATGCCAAACTTCTACTAGCATGTCTCGTGTCCGATGAGGGGGGATCGAATTTTGGGAAGGCTGACCACATCTTCCTCATCCCTCAGTATAAACAAAACATACGGAGGGAAGAAGTAACCACGAGGGAGGTGAAACGTTGGTCTGCCCAATCAGAAGCTACGCCACAGGACGCACTTAACGACGTAGACTGGGACATGTTCACAGCATATGCAGTCGACATCAACGAGTTTACGGAAGTAGCGGTATGCTTCGTCAATATGCTAGCAGAGGAGATTATCCCCACTGCAAGAGTCACTACATTCCTGAACCAGAAACCGTGGGTGGACAGATTGGTCCACGCTACAGTGAACGCCAGGACCGTGGGTCCTGCCAATGGCGATATGAGCGCCTACAAAGCGGCCTCATACGGCGTGCGGCACCTGCAGTCCTTCAAGTATCTTGGTGTCCACATCTCCTCAGACCTAACATGGTCTGCCCAAATTCAGGTCCAGTGCCAAAAGGCGAGGCAGTGCCTGTACCACCTCTGACAACTGAGGAAGTTCAGGGTCTCGCCAGCAATCCTCAGGACTTTCTATGCAGGTGCTGTGGAGAGTATCCTCACACAGAATCATCATCCGGACAAGGACAGAGAGCCTCAAGAGGAGCTTCTATCAGAAGCCAGTGGGGGTTGCTGTAACATGTCCGTGAGCTCTGCCGGCAGCCAGCTGTGCCAGAGTGGACCAAGCCCCAGGCCCAGAGGCCGAGGGCACCCTACCCCCCGAAGGGGCCCGACCGAGCTACAGACACCAGGCCCCAACAAGCAGCATACCTGAGCACCCAACCCGGACACCAAGAACCACCAAAGCACCGATGTCTGAGGGTGTCAGCCACCGGCAGGGGGAGTGGTGGGGGGAGATAGGCCTCCATACCTTGGAGGGCCTGGGATGTCCCCAGAGAGATGGCGTCTAATACACGACCTGACATACAAACACAGACACACAGGCACACACAGATACGAACATCCATTTCCACCCCCATGCACACATATGCAAATACTCAGTACTCACTCAATGTGGAGACAGAAATAAATTGACACTGTACACACAATCACACTCCGAGACAGAGACAGAGAGAGACTTTGAAAGACTGCTCCAACAGAACTTATTGTTTCGGAGGAAGGAAAACACGAACACAGTGTAGAGTCGAGTCTTAAATACTGCTTCAACACTGGCAATAAACAAAAATAAAACGCTAAGGTGGAAGGCTAAGTTATTGGTGACCGATCAAATAGGACTTTGTTTTAATACATGGTCTAAAAATGGTTGCCACACATCAAAGAAATTACTAAGTTTGTCCGCTAATATATACCTAATTCTCTCCATATGTAGTAGAGCAGTCAGTTCTGTGAGCCACATTTTGAATTGAGGTATAATATCCGTCTTCCAAAGAGTCAAAATAATTTTTTTAGCAATTACCATTCCGAACAAAACTGTGGTTTGTGCAGCAGAGCTGAGGTGTAAAAGGGAAGAGGAAGATCCAAACAATGCAATTATTGGGTCCGGCTCTAATGTGCAATTATAGATATCAGAAAAACAGTTAAAAATATTCAACCAATAGTTATACAATTTGGGACAAGTCCAAAACAAATGAGTAAGAGAGCCTTCTCCAAGTTTACAACGATCGCATATCGAACTGATAGAAGGAAAAATCCTGTGCAGTTTAGTTTTTGAATAATGAAGTCTGTGAAGCACTTTAAATTGAATTAACTGATGCCTTGCATTTATAGAGCAAGAATGGATCCTACACAGACTCCTCTCCCACACCTCATCTCCAATCAGCAAACCAAGCTCTTCCTCCCATGCCATCTTCAAAAAGTCAGATTTAAAATTTAAATACTCAGAAAAGGCTTTCACAAAACCAGAAACCAACTTTTTAGAATCCGGGAAACTCAGGAGTGTAAAAATTGACCCCTCTTCTGGAAGAGATGGAAAATTAGCAATACTCTGACGGACATAGTTTCTTATCTGTAAATAATGAAAAAAATGTGACGCAGGGAGAGAGAACTTGTTCTGCAACTGAGTAAATGATGCAAACTGCCTGTCAATATATAAATCTTTGAGAGTAATAATACCTTTCTGTGTCCAGATATCAAAAGAGGCGTCTAAACATGAGGGTGGAAATGCATGATTACCGTATATTGGAGTGTGGATCGAAGTGTCTGGTAGACCACAACCTTTTTTGATCTGACTAAAGATTTTAACACAGTTCGAAACTATAAAATTATTGACCTTGGTTCGCGAATTAGAGGATGAAAAAAGAAGAGCAGGGAGGGAACTATTCTCAACCCCACCACTCTCTATGACCACCCAAGGTGGGGTATCGGCAGACTTAATTTTTTTGTACCCTTCCTGCCAGTAAGCAAGAGTTCTAGCATTTGCAGCCCAGTAATAAAACTGAAACACTGGCAAAGCAAATCCACCCTTAAGTTTTGACTTACATAGATGAACTTTTGATATCCTGTGAGTTTTAAAGCCCCAGACAAATGGTAATACTACTGAGTCGATCACTTTAAAAAATTGCTTATTCAGAAAAATAGGTAAGTTTAAAAATAAATATAAAAATTTAGGAAGGGAAACCATTTTAATTACGTTAATGCGACCTACCATGGAGATAGGGAGAGCCCTCCATTTCTCAACATCTATTTTCAATTTTTCTACTTGTTCAAGATAATTCAACTTAAAGATCAATTTAGGATCCTTAGGCAAAGTGACACCCAAGTATTTCAATCTGTCTGTAATTTTAAAAGGCAAAACTTTTAAAAAATCAACATCCAAATTTGCAGTTAAAGCCACAAACTCACTCTTCTGCCAATTAATTGTATAACCTGAGATTTCCCCAAATGACCTCACCACATCTAAGAGTACAGGAACAGATCGCTCAGGATTTGCCAAAAACAAAACAACATCATCCGCTTATAAGGAAATGTAGTGCTTGATATTCCCCAATCTGACAGGGTCAATAGAGGGCTCATTCCTAATGGCTATTGCAAGAGGTTCAATAGAAATTGCAAAGAGCAAAGGGCTCAAAGGGCAGCCTTGTCGTGTCCCGCGGTGTAAAAAAAAAGGCGCTGATCTATCTTCGTTAGTAAGAATGGAAGAAGAGGGATGCCTATATATCATACCAACCCATGATATAAACTGTTCGCCTAAACCGAACTTCTCCAGTACCCGGAGCATATAGGCCCACTCGACCTGGTCAAACGCCTTTTCGGCATCTAAGCTCAGTACTGCGATCTTGGAAGCTCCCCAATGCCTATGATACATAATATTCATCAATCTTCGAACAATAAAGAAGGAAAACCTCTGAGGAATAAACCCAGTTTGATCCGGATGGATAATTGATCCAACATGTCCATTTAATCTATTTGCCAAAATTTTAGTGAAAATTTTCATATCCAAATTCAACAAAGCAATAGGTCGATAAGAGGAACATTCTGTTTCATCCTTTCCTTCTTTCAATAACAAAGAAATATTAGCTTCATATAGCGTACGAGGAAATGCTTGAGTATGGAAAGAATGCTTAAACATTCTCAATAAAAGTGGGGCCACCTTTTCAGAATATTTTTTATACAATTCAATGCCAAACCCATCTGGGCCTGGGGACTTTCCATTGGGGAATGACTTAATAGCTTTCGAAACTTCTTCAATAGTAAGATCTGAGTTTAAAGCCTCTCGTGCAGCATCATTCATTTTCGGGAGATCCAACTTCCCTAACCAATCAGAAATATTGCCCCAAGATTTTGACATATAGAGCTCTTCATAATATTCTCTAAATCGCTCATTAATAGCTTTAGGGCTAATTAAAATTTCACCTGATCTTGATTTAATTTTATGTATAGCCCTACTGGCTTGTAGGCCTCTCAGCTGCCGAGAAAGAAGCTTATGGGGCTTATCTCCAAACTCAAAATGCTTCTGTCTGATCCTAAATAGCTGATCTGTTACTTGATTAGATAAAATTGTGTTATACTCAAACTTCCTTTTAATGATATCTTGAAACAAAGAGGGACAAGAAGAAACCTTATGGTCCTGTTCTAACTGTGTTAATTCAGTTTCTATTTCGAACAGGCGTTTCCGTCGTTCTTTTTTTAACGAAGATTCAAATGAAATAATTTCTCCTCGCATTACCACTTTAAATGTTTCCCATAGAATCGAATCAGAAACGTCTTGTTTATCATTAGTTTCCAAGAATTCTGATATTTTAGTTGTCATAAATTGGCAAAAGGATGTCTCAGACAGGAGTGACGGGTGAAAACGCCAGTTACCCTGTTGTTTCGTACCACAGAAGTCCAGGACTAAAGAGGTTGGAGAGTGATCCGAGATCAAGATATTATGATAAGTTGAGCATACAACTTTAGACATCAATTTAGAGTCAAGCAAAAAATAATCTATTCTGGAGTACGATTTGTGCACTTGTGAAAAATAAGAGTAATCTCTACCAGTAGGGTTACACAGTCTCCAAACATCAACTAGGTTAGTAGAGCTCAACATATTATTCAGAACAGTCGAAGCGTTAAACAACTGGGAGCTTTGAGTGGATCTATCCAAGTGTTTATCAAGTACACAATTAAAATCGCCTCCTAAAATTACATGAGTATCAGCGAGACTAGGTAATAAATTAAATATTTGTCGAAAGAAAGTTGGGCTATCAAAATTAGGACCATATAAATTCAATAAAGTAACGTGGGTTGCATGAATATGGCCCGTCACCAGGATAAATCGACCATTCGGATCACTAACCGTGGACTCATGTCTAAATGGAACTGTTCTACGGATCAATATAGCCACTCCACGGGCTTTACTAGAGAATGTCGACTGAAAAATCTGACTAGCCCAGGAGCACCTGAGCAACCTCTCTTTAGTCGGTTTCATATGGGTTTCCTGAAGATACACAACATCAGCAGCTAGCGATTTTAAGTGAGAAAAAACCTTAGCTCGTTTGTGCACATGTCCAAGTCCTCGCACATTCCAACTCACAAATCTAATGCCACCACTTAGCGATGATGAGTTAGGATTCACTCCAGAAATAATAAATAGCAGTGTACACATAAATTGCCCTTGTATAACATTAAGAAGTACAACATACCGACAACACAAAAAACATAACCCTCTTCCCCCTCATCCCACTTTCCCAAACAAAAAAGAAACCCCGCATACTCACAGAGGGTCCGCATGACCATCACGAAATAAACGGTCCAAGGTGACGAGCTTTCCAACCTCCCCTCACAAAAGGGAGAAAAAAAAATAAAATAAATATATATATATATATATATATATATATATATATATATATATATGTATATGTATATACACATACACATATATATATATACACACACACACACACACACACACACACACACATATATATATACATATATACACACATACATATATACCCTCAATGCCACCATAGTTGAGAGAAAAATGAACTAGTCACTTACATCCCAATGCAATGAGTTTCAAATGAGATGTCAAAGATTGTAAATTAGTCACTGCCTTCCTGTATAGTTCCCAGAAAATCCTCAGCCTCGTGTAGCGTTGAAAACACTTTGACCATGGAACCATGCATTACTCGTAAACGCGCTGGATAGTAAAAGCTACACCGAGCTCCAGCATCCATTAGGCGTTTACGCACATCCTGGAAGACCTGCCGTTGTTTCACCACCTCCGTCGGGAAGTCAGGGAAGATATGAATCGCTTTACCATTATAGTTCAAGGGAAACTGCTCCCGAGCAAGCTGTAATATCTTCTCTCTCATTTGAACGTGATGAATCCGCGCTATAGTTACCCGGGGACGATCTCTTTCCCCGGGAGTACGGCCGCCCAAACGATGTGCTCGGTCAATGTCCAAAGGCTTGTCAAAATTGTCCGCGCCCAAAAGCTTCGGGGGAAATTTAGACAAAAATTCCACCATACGACCATTTTCAATTTTTTCGGGCAGACCAACAATTTTAATATTCTGCCGTCTGGACCGACCCTCCAGATCTAATACTTTTAGATGAAGCGCCTCGTTATCCGCTTGCAATTTTAAACATGTTTTCTCAACCAGAGAAAGACGATGGTCGTGATCAGAACTAGCGTTTTCAACCTCCTGTAGCCGACCGCAGATATTCGTCAAAGAAGCCTGTGCTGTAGCCAGAGACGCTTCAAGACCGTCAAACCTTTTAGTCATCGTGATATTTATTTTCTGAATTTCAGAAAGGACCTTGGAAAAACTTTTTTCACCATTCTCCACATCTTTAGCAGGCTCTGGTTCAAAGGACTGGTTCAAAGGGAGGAGTGTCGGTCCCGTTCGGAGGCTTCTCCTGCTTTTTAGCTTTTTCAGCTTTTGATTTGGGCATCCTGTTTAAGTTAGGAAACAAGTGTTCTTCAGTGAAAACCAAAAATTGTGAGGGATAAGACAATAAAGTCCAAAATGTGAAGAGAGTATGAGGAGCTCCACAGAAACACGTCTACTCCATTCGGTGCTCACTAGCGCCCCCCCCATTGGACCTTCTGAAATAAATAATTAATTTTACTTAATTTCATACGCGCACTTATATGTTCAGCTGAGAACAGATCTGGTCAGACAGACATTTGTTTAATGTTTCTGTGTTTTGTGTTGTTTTACTTTAATCAGGTCAGTTTATATGATCTGCTTTTAATACCTTTGTAAATAACATTGTTTATAGAAATAAAATTTATTTTTCTCACATGATGCAAAATGATGAGGAGAAAGAGGAACAACTAAACAGGAGTTCTGTTCCTATAAAAAGAAGCAAGTTAAACATACCAAAGGTATCTTTCTATTATCTGGAATCACTTATCCCAACATTGCTGATCATAATAAGCAGTCACACAAAGCTGGTTATCAGCTCGCTAAGTTAACTTGGGGTTTAACCTACAAATTCACATGAAAGGGGCGGGGCTTGAGAATCTGTTCAATCAAAAAGGGGAATTTCATGGATTACATGATTGTTCTTCAAAATAAAATGATCCCTATGGGGGTCACCTATAACAGAGAAATTATCAGATAGTGATCAAAAATATTGAAATGGAATAGAATAGAATAGCCTTTATTTGTCATTGAACAATTAGAAATAAATAGCAAACAGAAGAAATAAATACTAGAGTGATATACACAAAAACAGTAGAAAGGCACACAATGTTTCTTTGAAACAGTATAAAATGACTTGGTATGAATAGGGTCCATGTATGAGTGGCCTGAGGGATGAGGGTTAGTCAGAAGACGGCTCAGATAGGTGGGTGGTCAGGAGTGGGGTGTGGGGGGATAACAGTCTGAACGGCCCAGAGTAAGAAGCTGTTAGTGAGTGTGGAGGTGTTAGGTGCTGTATATAAAGAACATAATAATATTAACCAGAAAAATGTCACATTCTTATAAAGTCAACTGAGATCAAAGGTGCAGAAACTGGTTAAACTGGTGATGTGTGGCAGAGCTGCAAAATAAAGATCTGAACAGCAGTGAATGTCTGAGCTCAGTACTGCTGCTGTTTGTTTCTAAGGAACAGCTTCACATTGAACCTGTAAAACTTTAAACTGGATCCTACGAATCTGTAGCTATGCCCAGATTTAGGGGTAGCATCCTTCAGTGGCTGCATTTTTAGGCAATTACAACAATGTGCCGAAGGCTGTCCAAATTTGAAGGCTGCTCCAAATGCGCCCAACAAATGCATCCTCCTTTTCCCCAGATTTGAAGGATTGGTGGTGTGTATCCCTCGTGGCCCACCATATCCCATAATTCATAGCATGGCTGCAATCACAGCATTGTAAGATGGTGAGTGATGTACCCTTAGGCCCCCTCCTCAATTCAGGAGGGGGCCTAAGGATTTTCCTTTTCATGTAGATGGCCTCGTTGACTCCGCGCTCAAACCAGCGTTCCTCCCTGTCCAGGATGTGTACATCCTCATCCTTGAAAGAGTGTCCACTGGCCTGTAGGTGTAAATGAACTGCAGAGTCCTGGCCTGACGAGGTAGCTCTTCTGTGCTGTGCCATCCTTTTAGCCAGAGGTTGTTTGGTTTCCCTGATGTATTCAATTCAGTTTTATTTATATATAGCACCAAATCACAACAACAGTCGCCTCAAGACTTTACAATAATACATACAGAGAAAAACCCAACAATCATATGACCCCCTATGAGCAAGCACTTCGGCGACAGTGGGAAGGAAAAACTCCCTTTTAACAGGAAGAAACCTCCGGTAGAACCAGGCTCAGGGAGGGGCGGGGCCATCTGCTGCGATCGGTTGGGGTGAGAGAAGAAAAACAGGATAAAGACAATGTATAAATCCTGGCATTCCTCCTGGCACTTAACAGTGTACACTATATTACTCTGTTTGTGTTGTGGGACCTGATCCTTACGATGGATCAGTTTTTGGCTACTAAATACTAGAGATTGCACGATAGCACTTTTTTTGTCCGATACAACATCATAACTTTGGATATCTGCCGATACCGATATGAATCCAATATGTAGTGTATTTTATAAGCATAAAAATGTTTATTTTTATATCTTGCTTCATTTTGTATAAGTTCATACCCAAGTTTTAAGAAACAAAACACTAAATCTATTCCGTTATACCTGAATGTAAAAAATACACTAAACCAAAATATTTCATGGTTTAGCAATACTGATCAATCTAATAAACTTAAACCTACTCCATCCTTCCTATTCTGGTAATTTAAAAGAGTACTTAGCTGAAATATTAAACAACCAAACTAACAAGGTTGGCAACTCCCAGCATAAACATTAGGGAACCACCCCGCACCCTCCGCCTCATGATGCTTAAGACATAATCAATGTTAATTTAATGCACATGTAAAACAAATGCACAGAAATCAACAATTTTTCTACAGTAATTAAATATATACATTTAAATACATTTTTCTTTAACAGAATTGAAGACAGCACAGATGGTACCTTCACAAAGTAAAAAGTACTGTAGGTAGTACTATTACTAGGGTATATATATTAGACTTAATAGTTACTATATACAATAATGGACTTCTATACATTTCATCAGATGACCACTTAAGGACATCTCCTAGTTTCATCTTCATGTTTCCCTCTCACCACATATCCAAACCAATATCATGACCAGCAGCTTTTACAGCTGTGGCTCCAGCAAACATCAGCTGATACTAGAAATTAATTTTAAATAAACTCTAACAACAGCTGATCAAGCTTAAACGTGCTGCTGTTGTTTATCTGCTGGTTTCCTCTTTCTGGGGCAAAGTGGGTGATAAACAAACAAGAGAGACGGGACTTGCGCCAGAAAAGCCGATCAGCTGATCATTGTTCAGTTTCATGATTGAAGTAGCAACAGGAGAGGGAGGGGGAGAGAAGAGGCAGCTGTGCAGCAGAGACACAGAATAACTCCAGCTTTGTGTATTTGTTTCATTCTAGCTGAACTACCGGACAAATTGTGTTCGTTTTCACCTGAAAATGGAACTCCTCGGCTGTAATTGGAAAAATCACCATCGGCAGCCAGTCCAGCTGTGGCTCCATATATCAGTTTTTAAACTTAATGTGGAAATACTTTTCAAACTTTCAGAGATGAACTTACAAACTTATTTTACATCTCTGGCATAGCTTTCTCAGAGATGAAATGCCAGTTTGGAAGCAGGTAGTGAATCTCCAAATGCTCTACCAGATCACCGACAGGTCTCGCACCCCACAGCCGCTCTATCACGTGATGCATACTGCTCCAACATGCTAAGGTTATGAGCTGAGTTACATCTATGTCGCAAGTCTTGTGAGGTGCTTTTGTGATACTTAATTGATCGGATTACATTTTTTATTTCTCTCTGATATTTGATCCAGTAATTTAGGTCAGTATCGGACCGATACAATACATAATATCATATCGGTCCATCTCTACTAAATACTACTACTGACATGTATGGGATTGTTACGGGTTTTTGCTTAGGTAGTGGTTGCCCTACTTGTAATGTTCTTATTCCTCTATGAATAAAACATTATGAATGGCACATTGCCCTAGCTTTAGCTAGCTGTTTATTTTCTCTTGCGCTCACTCTCTCCTTCTTCTTATTGATTCCTGAGTGCCCCCCTGTGGGTAGCTTCCTCACTAGCAACTATTATTACACTTCTCTCCTGGATTGCTGGAGCTTTCTTTAGGTGCATTCGCAGCTTTGACAAATGATCAGCGTTCAATGATTTTTGATCAGTGGTCTTTGGTTAGTCATTGTTACACAATGGTGATGATAATTTGCATATTAAGGATGATTAACTGACCGCCCAGCCCATTGTTCCTTTAGTAGTGCAGGTTTCAGTTATTATACAAATGTACTGTTTATTAGAATCAGAATCAGAATCTTTTTTGTCATTGTCACAGGTGCAACGAAATTAAATATGGTCTCCGATCAGTGCATCAACCCTAACAATATGAAAATAAAACACAAAAATTCAATAAGATAAGATAAGATAAGATAAGATAAGATAACCTTTATTAGTCCCACACGTGGGAAATTTGTTTTGTCACAGCAGGAAGTGGACAGTGCAAAAGTTATGAAGCAAAGATTAGAATAAAATAAAATAAGAATAAATACAGTACACAACTGTACAAAATAGAATAAAATAAAATACTATATACAGTAGAATAAAATAGAATAAAATATACAATAAGATAAAAATAGAATACAAATGCTATATACAACTGAGTAAAAATACAATAAATAGAATAATTAAATTTTTAATACGAAGTATCAGTAAACATTCACATATATGCTTCAGTCAGCGCATAGATTAATACAAGAGTGGTGTGATGGACATTTTTTTGTAGCAGTATTCAGATGTGTTATTGCAGCTGGATAAGAGCTGTGTTTGAGTCTATTAGTCCTTACACTGATTGCTCTCTACCGTCTGCCTGAGGGCAACAGTTCAAACTGGGAGTGGCAGGGAAAGGTTCTCCTCTATGTTGACTCCCAGGAAGCCTAAGCTTGTCACCCTTTCTACACAGCCCCCATTAATGAATAGTTGTTGGATCTCTGCCTTATAAGGTTGGGAAAACCTGCAGTCAGTTGAGACTGAAGGACTCACTTGGATGAGTGACAAAACGTTTCTCCCACTGAAAACGTCCGGATTAAAAGCTTTACAATGTTAGTGACTAACTGTTAGGATTCAGAGATTCTTTTATTGCTACCATATAATCTGCCTTATGATGAATGCATTAATAACATGTTTTACAGTATTATTTTATCAGTAATATTTCTTACAGGGTTCATATTGCATTGAATATGTTTGTCATCACATTGACCTTTCTATTCACAGGTTGAGTTCATTTTATACACAATGCATAACTGTGCTTGTTTAGAGTTGATGTTCCATCCAAGAGGGTTTTAAGCTTCACTGGTGAGAGTGTCCAGGTGATACATGTTGAGGGAAGATGAGAACATAGCAGGTTAATTGCATGCATGCTTACAATACACATATTAATCTAGTAGCAGGCCTGAGCGAAGGCCCCAGTGTCTTCTGCTTCTTCTCGAGACTTGCTGCAAGTTTGTCTACTTAGAGATTGATGACGGGGGTCCATTAATAGCTTTTAGGGGCCCTGGAGCTTGAAGTTTATTACCTTAAAAGGCAAGTGTTATAGAAAAGAGAAGTTATATGTCTGTTTATAGTTATTAAGATGTACATGATGTACCCTTGTCTGTAAACAATGTATTTTGACCTGTATTTGACGTGTACGTGGGGGCGTGATCCTCTATGCTATAAAACCAGAACCCAGTGTATTTTTGTCAGAGCAAACAGGCCATATGCTGATGGTTGTTCTCCTGTGTTAATAAACTCATCGTTTGATTGCACTTTTCTGCAGCCTCCATCGTTTGTTGTCTGGTCTGCAGTTGATCGATCATTTGGCGGAGGATGCTGGGCAACTGAGGATCAGTAGGAAGAAGTACAGGTGTTTGTTATCGGCGGAGGTTGAGGCCAGATCAGGTGATCGGATGGCAGACGTCACGGTGATTGCTTGACTACTGGGCCCACATAATAAAAAAAGGTAAGGCACAAACCTCTTGAACAGAAATTGTGCTGTAGTGGATTATAATTCTAAAACAGGTAGTCAAGTGGTCATCTGTTGATCTCTGTTTGGAGTTTTGTTTGAAATGAAAATCTTTGTTTGCAACAAAAGTGAAACTTAAGAGTAGTGTTGCATTCACGGTCAGCTCGGAAGAAGCAGTACTGAGCTAAAAGTAACTTGAGACGTTGTTTTTAAGGAAATAGAGAAAAAGAGACTGATTTGTGATTAAGGAATAAAGGGATTAATAAGTGTCTAAAGTCACGGAATCGAAGGATTCCACCCCTGGGAAAGACGTTTCCTGGGTGGTCTTGAGGACCTACTAGGGGAGGGGCCCCGCTGAGACTTGTGACCTTAGGAATAGCCCTGGTGATCACAGAGGATCATTTTGAGAGACACTTAATTGTGAGAAAAAGAATAAATACCGGAGGTCCGAGGAGTTGATACATGATCTAAGAGTAAATACCGGACGCGAAGGTCCGAGGAGTTGATATATGATCTAAGAGAAACTCAGGCCAGCCGTGAGCTTGAGGTTTTGTAGCAAACCGAGCCAATCAGTAAAAGTGAAAGTCTGATAATAAATACTGTGAGCTATGAGAGACGATTAAGAAGTATTACCTGTGCATTTGTGGACCAGCCGTGGTCAGTGAAAATTTGTGGACCCGCCGTGGCTCGTGAAAAGCTGTGTTTTTGTTGATATTCCTGTTGGCGTCTGAAAGACGAGCGGCAGTGTGCATATCCGGGTCGAACTGAACTGAGGCTGTGACGTAGGAAACTGTCTGAAATGATTTAAAGTGCCAGCCGGCTGCAGGCTGGGTGTGTGAGAGGCTGTAAAAAGTCTCTTTTTTTCCGTTCTTTTCGTGCTGGGGAAAAAGTGCACAGTTAAAATTTGGGTGCGGTCACTTTCCCTTTTAATTTTAACAAAGAACAGACACATTGATTAAATGAGGGGTAGATAAAAAGGCATGCTCATTTCTGGATCGTGTCAAATTGAATATTCATGTACTGGGGATTTTGTTTATATGAAATGCATATGCCGTGCTGAAACGCTAGAGACTCATTATGGTTTTACCGTGACTGCAGTAATAATGCATTGCATAGTGCATTTGGGGATTTTGAAATACTGTATCACTGGACAGGGTGATTCTAATGTAAGAGTTATTTTAATCCAACCAGAAACGGAGTAATAAATAAAGCTGTGAGCCTCCTCCTGAGTGCAGAGAATTTGCAGAATTTTTGAGTATCTCTTGTCAAAGAAAAAGGGAAAAGAGATTCTGTGTATTGAATGGGCGAGGCAGACCGTGAAGTTTTTAGATTAGATCAGAGAACAAATGTGGCCGAAGGTTGGATCTGATATGAGGCGAACAGAGGACCAGTCTAAAAAGATTAAAAAGGTACGCACAAACCTGTTCAATAAGCAAATTTGTGCAAATTGGCTGAATTCTAAATTATCTGTTCGCTGAGTAGATGATCTTAACTATTAAAATGGCGCAATAGGGGTAAAACTGAATTCTTGAGAATAAAGTAAAACGTCGAAGTAATGAATGAGTAACTTGGAAGTAATGAGAAGCTTTGAAGCAAGGATAATGAAACTTTGAGAAAGACAGCACTGAGATAAGAAGTAACATGAGATGTTATAATTAAAGAAAAAGAGACCAATGCATGTTTAAAAATAAAGAAGAATATAAGAGTTATTGGTCAGCTTATGGTTTAATAAGTGTCAAACTCCTGTACCTCTTTGAGACTTCAAAGAGGAGCTCCGGCGTGGGCATACTGCAGGTGGCGCTGCCGAAAGTTGTGGGCTCGGTGAATAGCTAATGATCAAGAGGATCATTTTGGGAGACGCTTATTTGTAAGTAAAAGGATTAAGTTCGGACGGGGAAGTCCGACAGAAAACACCTGGTGCTGTCAGGATGTTTAAGTGACACAGAAGTTCAGAAAATCGAGTCAGAAATGGTTTTGTGGCTCTTGGTAAACTGATTTTGAAGGAAAATCAGTGTTTACTGTGCTGAAGTAACAGATGCGGCGCGGTCTGACGGGAAGAATCAGCTGTACAATTCTGAGTGTGCAGCGTTGTTGATAACAGATCCGGTGGTCTGAGGAAAAGAAATAAATCGGTGAATGGCTGATATATTTACATGAATTTTGGTGGATCCGCTGAGGTCCAGAAAATAATCAATGCGGACTGTGTTGGTTTGAATGTTGATAACTGATTCAGGAAGAATTGCCCTGGGTCTGTGTCTGTGTGTGTGTGTTGTTCAGTGACAACATGCACAGTTTAAATTGGGCGCTGTTCCTTCCTCTTTTTAGTTTCAAAACACAAAGGCTGTTGGATTAAGAATTACTGTGTGAAGAACGGCTTGACTTTTGACTAGGGAAATAATATGCTTACTTTTGGGTCTATGAAGATCTCGTAACATTCCGGTGGAGATGCCGGGGTAAAAAGAGTGAGCTCGGACGAGGGAGTCCGAGAAAAAGACACCGTGAGTTGAGCAAGGTGTTTAACTGACTCAGGATTTCAGAGAATCGAGTCAGCTGTGATCTTGAGTTCTAATGGTAAGTTGATTTTAAAGGAAAATCAATGTTTATCAATGTTGAAGTAATTCTGATGATAAGAATAAGTTGTGTACATGTGGACACACAATTGTGTTGATATGGATGGATCGGTTGCGGTCCATCTGATAAGTGAAGGCTGGGTAAACTGAGACAAGAAACTGTTTTCAAATCAACACTGGCTGCAGTGATATACATGTGTGGAAGATTACTGGACTCATAGAGGTCCATATGATGAAGTTCTTGGGCAGATAAATGACAGAAACAGTTTCAGAGTTTTGAGGAAAATTCTGAAGCACTGAGGTTGAATTTTCTCTGTGCTTGGTGCGCTGTGTGGACTTATATCCGAGTTATAAGTCCAAAGGTTATGACCTGGAGGTCATTCATGGTGTTTAAAGAAGAACAGGAATTAGAAAAGGATATTTAATGTCATATTTTGTGTAAATTGAGGGAAACTCACCACATAGGTTCACCTTTTTTCATTTGAAGGGACACAGACATTAACACACATAAAGTTCTTAGGTGTGAGTTACTTACTCTTTTAATTTTAAACTGCGACACATGTGTTCATTGAACTAGATCTTTAGCAGTGAATGAGACAGGATTTAGATTAGGTCTAGTTCTGGTAAAGTAAAAGATTAAGTTCAAAGTTTATGCCCTGGAGGCCAAGAGTCGTGTATGGAAAAGGACATGACTTAGAAAAGGACATTTAAGGTCACATTTTGTCTAAGATGGGGAGAATTGTCCCATATGTGTTTATTTCTCTTCTCTTCTAAGAGGACAGACGCAGTTACTGAGTGTTGTCTACTTCCTCTTTCCGAGTCTCAAAAGTATGTTTGACAAAATACTCTATGAAAGAGTATTTTGAGTGCTTCTAAGTGTGTGAATGTTGTGAGTACTCGAGTTGAATGATTCGGTGTGATTTGTACAAAATAATAAATAAGTAATAATAACACTACGTAGGTACATAGCAGAGTGTGGGAGAAAGAGGAAGTCTGAGAGAAAAGTGTGTGCGTACCCGAACTGGAGAGTGTGTGCTTGAAACAGGAAGTCTGATTATAGCTGGTGAGCTGGAGAGACGTTGCAACATGAAAACAGAGGAATTAGAGACTGAATGTCTTAAGAAAAAGTAATAAAATATATTAATTACATGTTTTAGAAAAGAGAAAGACCGAGAAAATAAATACATGAACTGACAATTACATTAATGAATAGAAAACGCACGTACACAAATTGCTACAGGAGAAATTATTGTTGGAAATAATCAGAAGTGAGATAGCTTAATATACCGATGAAATGAAGAAAGCAGCTTACACTCCTTTAATTTCCAGAACCAGTGTGTCCCCTCCCCTCATAGCAACCGTGCCCACTTGGCCCCGGTATCAGGCGAGTATGGAAGGCTGGATAGCCCATGACGGGTAAGATCCCACCTCGAAACCCTGGGACAACCTAAGGCAGGCACAGTCACGATTACTCGGCCTGAGTCACTGTGAGCTCAGACTCACTGGTGAGATGAAGTGAAGAAGACGGGACTTCAAGGGCAAAGCCGTTGGGCTGAGGCGGAGGGGGAAATGTCATTAACAATGACCAGTGATGAGCCAGAGAGAGAAAACACTCCCTGTCTTTCTGGTTGAATTGTTCACAGCGCCATGTCTGCATAAACCTGACAAGTGGGCCCTAACTTCTGGCTGAGGACAAGGAATGCTGTTATTTAAGGTGGGAAATCAAAATTGGGGTTAGCAAATTTGGGAAAGAGAAAACTGACTGTTTAAGTGGAGAATTGTGAAGGAGTCTGAAAAAAACACAAAAAGAAACATTTACAAAATCACACACATAAATAGAAAATGCATTAACCTTAGAATACAAAAGAGTTCATGAAGATCAGATAGCAGGTTTAGCATAGGAGTCTGTTTATCATCTTGTCCAGCTCGCTTAGTGTGTTGTAGTTTTTAGAAGAGAAAATTTAGAATTTAGAAATGATGGTGTGCAAGTTGTGTGGCGTTTAACGAGATTTTCTGTGTTTTGAGCAGGTGAGATGATGTTAGTTGACCTGAGAGTGTCAGGACCCTGAAGAACTTGTGGCAAATGTTCTGTGTTTAAGATGGTTGAGGTTGTTGTTGTAGTGATGGGTTACTTCTATCGGTTAGATTTGTGTTGTTTTCTTATTTTAATAGAGAGAGTTTTATTGAACATGGACATGTCTAGAATTGGGACCATTATTTTTGTAACAGTGCACCTAGAAAAAACCTGTCAGGTGATTTTGTTTTGTGTTTTGATGTGTTTTGATGAGCTAATAATCAGCTCTCTCTTTTTCTCATTTTTGTTCTAAGCAGGCCTGCAAAAGAGTGAATAACAGCGCTGACAAAAGTCTCGGGAGAACAAACATAAGGTGACCTTTTCCAGATTACAATGGGCGGAGGAAAGAGGCTACCTGTGGGGATCTGATCAGATTGTGAGTCCCTGTCTAAAAGGATTGCAGCGAGCCAATCCAGTCCAAAAGCATAGAGAACTATTTTCCTAAAACAAAGTAAAAGAAAATAAATGAGTTGATTTTGCTGAGAGTGGAGAATCTGATTATTTGTGTCTCCACTATTAGCAATACCTGATGTTAATGCGTGTGAGTTAATGTGTGGAAATGGACGGTGACTGGACGGACCAGGCGGACCATAGGTCGGACCGACTGGACACTGAGATAAAGACTGGACTAAGGTTAAACACATGACTGATAACTGTTCTGTTTTAAGTTTGCTTTGTTATAAAACACATATTGAATAATAAGTGAGGAAAAACTGAGTATGAAATGTGAAGTTCTGGTTAACATACAGGTTTTTGTTTCTAGGAAGTTCCAAGGATGCAGGCTGTGGATGGAGCCAAGAAAAGATTTGACATGATGATTAATTTGATTTCATTCCTTAAACACAGGTTTGAAGGGCCGGAGCATGTATACCTAATATGATATGACTAACCTTTTTCTTTTAATTTCCTAAGCTCGAGTGAAGGATTTTGAGTTTGTAACACATAAGATGTGTCACAAAAGGGGGGAGTTACAGGATTTAAGGTTTAATTTGAAATGGGTTTTAGGATTACTTGATGACGTTTGGGGTTTTTGATAATTTAGGTATGGTAAAACTGAGGCAGAAATTGTTGTTTTCAGGTTCTTTTTGATTTCTAGAATAAGAGGTTATAATTTAGGGTTGCACATACAGATATGTCAAAGGAAAATCGTATATATGTGATCAGCTACAGGAAATGTGCTCTTTTAGGATCACTAAGCAAATGTCTACGTGACTTTTTACCTAATAACTTTTGTGATGATAAACTTGTCTACCAACTAGCAGCTTGCTCTCTTCTAGAACATACAGACTTAGGAAAGGGGAACCTCAGCTCTGAGTTCTGAGAATAACTCTGTTATCTTTGTAAGTTGATAGGAAACATGTCGAGACAGCCATATAGGGTAGAGCTTGTAATTAAATGTGGGCTTGAAAAGAGGAAGCAAATTTGGTACAGGACGTGCTTGAGATGATCAGATGAGAGAAGGGAAAGTCAGGAATAGTTTTAAATTCCCAAACAGACAACAACAGACCAAAAACTAGCAATAAACAACTTAAACATAAATAATAACAAAGCAAGAACAATACAGAATCCACATCTGAACCGAAGAATAAAACAGTGAAATGTGGATTATTAAATATTAGGTCTCTCTCTTTAAAGTCTCTGCTAGCTCACGCCAAGCGGTCGCAGCAGATGGCTGCCCGTACCTGAGCGTGGTTCTGGTGGAGGTTTCTTCCTGTTAAAAGGGAGTTTTTCCTTCCCACTGTTGCCAAAGTGGCTATGCTATAGTTTGCAAATAAGGAACTGAATTGAGGTAAAAGAAGCAGGGAGAATTGAAGGACACTCTAAGGCAAATACCATGGTTACAGGAGGAAATCAGAGAGCGGATGAAGCCGCAAGGGAAGTAGCAGGCTATAAAGGACAACAGCAAAGGGTGCAGGTAACTGCTGAAGAGGAGGCAGGCATCAATATGTTGGAGGAGGCCAGACAGGCCCAAGAGGAGGCTTCTCTGGAGGAGAAAGAGGTGTGGCAGAGCAAAGGAGCCCGAAAAGAGGGTGGTCTTTGGAAAGGAGCAACGCTGGACGGGTCCTTACGAGGTCGTTGCCAGAACAACTACAGCAGTTCAACTAAAAGGGAAAGGCGATACCTGGTACCATTGGTCACAGTGCGCGCCAGCACATGAGAGCTTGGTCGAGGAAAACTCGTCTTCAGCTAACACAGGTGTCAACAAATAGAGGCAGAATAAATCCTCTCACCTGTGCAACGGGCCAACCAGTAGTCCACCTGGGAGGCTGAAGAAAGAAGAGCAGCAGCTTAGAAGGTCGCCACGCCAGCAGAAAGGAGCGGTGACAAGTTGAGAACTCCAAAAAGGAGGGGAGTTTCATTCCAGAACACAAAGTTTATATAATATGGCGCATACGCATGAATCAGAGACACGCAATGAGAAGAAACTTATTAAAATGTTCCTTACAACTACATTGTATGCAATGATATTAACTATGGCTGTGTTTTTTATTGTCTATATTTTGCAGGGCACTCGGGGCCACTTGTCCGAACACGGAGGTCAGTACAGCACAGCACTTCCTGAGACTGTAGTTGCTAAAACGGGATCGGTAAAAAGACAAAAGCGCGAGGTGTCAGGTAAAGGTGATGAGTGTCTCAGCATGAATAATGGCATAGAGTTGAACTATGTTAAAGGGTCTACCAGCTCATTCACGTTTGATTTGTGTGACGTCATTAAGTGTACAGGAGCTAGTAGTAGTTGGAGAGCGTATGATGTATAGGTCTGCAATCACCCCATGATATGCTTAGGGTAAATTTAGTTGATCCAAAGTCTAAGCCACTCGCAGAAAGCTTAATCACCATTCTGACTGATCAGACGGTAACTTCGGGAACAGTAGCTCAAAAGGAACAGGAACCAAAAGGGAGAGTACTTCTGACAACAGATTACTCTAGACTGAAGCCTAAGGATTTGATCGAGCGTGCCACCGGTTTCAAGGACAGTAACCTCTGGCTTGATTGGGTGGCTCAAAATGCTAGAGAACAACATGTATCTGACTGTGTTGCCTCTGCTTCAGCTAGGCCACGTTTGTTTACAGAGCCCGCACCGTTGCATTAGAGGATGAGTGGGGCTATGATTGTATGTTCCAGCTAACAAGGAATGCAGTGAGTACTGGCAACTGAACTTTGTTGTCCAGACTTTTCCCTCCCATTTCAGAGCAGACAACAGTGGGACCATTTATGCCAAAACAAGATAACTATACATGTTTTAAGTTCTCTACAGATAATGAAAAGTACAAGGTGGGAGAGATCGACCCAACTTGGTGTGCCGTCACACTCACAGGACGAACCACCAACAATATAAGCGACCCTAGCACGGTAATTGGAACCTGGGCAAGAAGTGGGCTCTATTATTATTGTGGGGAAAACACTCTGTTGGTTCGTGTTCCTATGGGAAGTGTAGGGACATGTGCGATGGTGCGATTGGGAGCTCCGCTCATGCTTATTGGGAACCAGGTAAAGGCTATTCCATAACACAATACACGTACTTTAGCCGCCAGACGTAAGAGACATATTTTGGCCAAAAGAGGGACCCAGGGTACACATGCGTATGATCCTCGCCTGAACTCACCGACTTGGGTAGACTCCATAGGAGTGCCTAGGGGAGTTCCAGACGAGTACAAGCTGGTAAATCCGATAGCTGCAGGATTTGAGAGTATATTTCTTTGGGTAACGCCTAATAAAATTGTTGACCGCATTAACTATGGTCATTACAACCTGCTGAGACTCTCTAACCTTACCAGGGACGCCATGATGGGGTTCGCAGAACAATTGGGTCCGAGTTCGCTGATGGGAGAGCAAAATCGAATGGCCCTTGACATGTTGTTGGCAGAGAAGGGAGCCGTGTGCGCCATGTTCGGAGACATGTGATGCACTTTTATCCCTAATAATACTGCCCCAGATGGCTCAGTAACCCGAGCTCTGGAGGGCCTGAAAACTTTGTCTAAAACCATGCATGAGCACTCAGGTATCGAAAACCCGCTGGCGTCCTGGATGACATCTGTGTTTGGACAATGGAAAGGTGTGGCTATGTCAGTGATATGCTCATTGGCTGTACTTTTGGGAATACTGGTCATCGCTGGTTGTTGTATCATTCCTTGTGTCAGAGGATTGTTGGTAAAGATAATGGCGAGGGTTTCGAACCCTGGCTGGGTTGAGGGCATCTACCAGATGAACTTAGAATCCATAGAGTGGGGCAGGGAGTGATACGATACGAAGTGTGGTGACATTCCTTGTTGGAATGTCAAAAGAGGGAATGTTAGGATTCAGAGATTCTTTTATTGCTACCATATAACCTGCCTTATGATGAATGCATTAATAACATGTTCTACAGTATTATTTTATCAGTAATATTTCTTACAGGGTTCATATTGCATTGAATATGTTTGTCATCACATTGACCTTTCTATTCACAGGTCGAGTTCATTCTATACACAATGCATAACTGTGCTTGTTTAGAGTTGATGTTCCATCCAAGAGGGTTTTAAGCTTCACTGGTGAGAGTGTCCAGGTGATACATGTTGAGGGAAGATGAGAACATAGCAGGTTAATTGCATGAATGCTTACAATACACATATTAATCTAGTAGCAGGCCTGAGCGAAGGCCCAAGTGTCTTCTGCTTCTTCTTGAGACTGGCTGCAATTTAGTCTACTTAGTGATTGATGACGAGGGTCCATTATTAGCTCTCGCTTAATCACTAACCCAAGTGATTAATCTATAAAACCATGGGAGGGTTTGAAACTGTGACTTTCTATAAATGACCAAAACAAAAATAATTGTCTTCCTTGTTTGTTAATAATAATTTAACCACAACAATTTTTCATTGCACAGTTCTGACATAGGAATTTATTTAAAGCCTCTCATCATGGTCAGTAATGGTCAACAATTAGAAGTCAACAAACGTATGATTCACTATAAGTTGGCCACCACAAGTGACACCTTTCACTTTATATCTATCTTAATTGCCCCTTGGGGATAAATAACGTTTTTTTGACTTGACTTGATATCAATACATTTTTATAAAAGCATCAATCTCAGCCTCTTTATATCACGTTGTTGCAGCAACTCTACCTGGATGACATCATAGGCCACAGGACTGACATAGCAACCATCATCTCTTGTCGGCTCCTTTCCTTGATCCCACTCTTTCTTTGCTTCATCCAATGCTCAGCCAATAAAAATCATCTGGTCACTCTAAACATACAACAACATACAGCTGTCACTTTTAAACTGCTTTCATGTATAAAGATTTAATTACTGACAGTAATAATTACATCTACAATATTATGTCTAAAAAAACATCCACCAAAACCAACAACTCTTCGATGCTGGACTTGCACATCTCACTTTAAGCCCTGCAATGACCATACTGGTTACACACCTTAGATACACTGTGTTACCTGTTGTTTGCTGAGGTACTGCTCCTTGTGGAGATCCAGAAATTCTTTTGTTGCTGCCATATAACCTGCATCATTATAATTGCATTAATAACATTCTTTACAGCATTATTCCATTAATAATATTTCTTTCAGTATTGATATTACATTAACGTTGTTTATTGAGGATGTTTAGTTAAGGATCCTTCCATTATGTTAACTTTTATTACAGGTACAGCCAGAAGTATTTTATACACATTGCATTTCTGCTTATTTAGAGTTGATGTTCCATCCATTAAGGGTCTTAAGCTTCACTGGCATGACTGTCCAGGTGATACATGCTGAGGGAAGATGAGAACATAGAAGGTTGACTGCATGCACGCTTACAATACATATAATACATATAATCTAGGGTTGTGTTAGGCCTGAGGCCTTAACTCATTTGGTGTCTCACTGCATTTTACTCTACTTGGCAACAGATGACCAGTGTCAATAATTAGCCCCAGAGACCCTGAGGGCTTAAAGTTATTGCCTTGTATGGAAGGTGTTATAGAAAAGAGAAGTTTTATGTCTGTTTACAGCCATTAAAGATTTACAAGATGTACCATTAACTGTAACTCACGTCTTTAACCTATTTTAATCTGTAATTGACGCCATGGGGGGGGGGGGGTATACCCCACTGCTTAAAAGTGTTCTCCATATGTATTTTTGTCAGAAGAAGTCATATGCTGATGTCTCTTCTCCTGTGTAATAAACTCATCGTTTGATTGCACTTCTCTGGGGCCTCCGTGGTTTGTTTCACTGCTCTACATTGATCGATTTCGCAACATCCTCCAGAGGTTTCAGTAACTCGTCAGAAAGCAGGTTTCCCAGCGCTTCAGTATTGATATTACTGGCCAGCTCAGGTTTCTCAAGGATTCTGATACACAGAGCAGATAACACATGAGTTTCTATAAACACCCCAAGTTGTGTTTAGTCTACAAAAATGTCATTTTATTTAGCACATTAAGAAAACAAGAGATTTGTATTATTGTTCACTATCTGTAATTGCTCAGGTATTTATTCTTCAAGAAGCATGAAGGACCTCACACTGACAGACATCATCATGTTTAGGCACAGAAAGATGCTACTTCAAACAAAACTCCTTCACCCATCGCAGGAGGAAGCTGCAGTCCTTGTCATCCAGAACAAAGTCTGCAATCTGTTTGAGTCTTGCGCTGAAAGTTTGATGGTACTCTCTTGCATAAAAGTTACAGATGTCCATCTCTGGTGGGTAGCAGTTCTTCACCTCCTCCTCCACCCACTGCATGTCCTCCTTCAGCTGCCTGCCCATGGATTGGATGTCTGCCTGGATCGAGGACTGGTTCACCAGGCCACCAGTGGGGCTTGATGGATCGTTGTCGTGTCATTGATGTTGATGTTCGTGTGATGTTGTCCTGTTATCCAGCCAGTCAGTGTCCGTTCACCCTCTGTTCATCTACTTCTTATAATAAACCTTCACCAGTCCTCACCTACCTGTGAGTCCTGCGTTTGGGTTCTTTCTTCCTCACCTCCACACAACGCCTGACAGAATGACACGACCCGTGCCACGAAGACACGATTGGAACCCAGCGGACTCGGACCTCTATGAGCGGCAGGAGGCAGCGCTTTCCCGTTGGACAGAGGAGCTCAGGGGACTCGCCTGGCTCTGGGCGGGCCTCGGAGATGCCGCGTTCCCCCACCTGCTGCCTCACCTGCACCGGAGCATTTGCCAGGGAGAGTGGGCGTTTCACACCGCGCTTCGGCTGCTCCGTCTCTCACCGCTCCACTCCTCGCTCACACACCCGCTGCCTCATTCACCGGACCTCCAACCTCGCCATGGCACAGCGGCTATGCCTCCCACCTCGGCTCAACGGAGGCTACCGCGCCAGAGGCTCAGCTGTTTACCCGGCCACTTCCTCCTCCCGGACAAAGCGGCGCACACGCCGCCATAATATGGACCATTTTAAGCAACTCCTGGTGGTGAGTCCCAGTGACTGTTTTTCGCACTCTTCGTCTGATTCCTCTCTTAAAACAAATAACAGACTCATTTCCGATTCATGGGGAGTTTCCCTCCTAGATGATGATGTAGACTGGGACGATTTTCTCTGCTCTGCTCCCCCAAAGACTGTTCAGTTAAAGACTGTGGCAGAAAGACCAGAGCAATCCCTGATAAACCTGCCAGTATCACACACCCAGTCACTATTTCCACACCCATCACTCAGCCATTTCCTGCCAGCACTTTATCTCCTTCACTAGCTCAGTCTGTAGCTCAGCAATTAGCCATACCAACCTCAGCTCTGTCGTCAGCCTCGCCTACCTCTGTTCATCCCTTAGCATCCCCACTCCAGTCAGTTCACTCACCTGCTGTTCAGCTTCTGGTTCAGTCAGTCCAGTCACCTGTAGTTCAATCTGCTCCTGTCCTCCAGTCTCCTGTAGCTCAGTGTCCTGTTCTGCAGTCGCCTCCTGTCCAGTCAGTCCAGTCACCTCCCGTCCAGTCAGTCCAGTCGCCTCCCGTCCAGCCGCCTGTAGCTCAGTCACCCGTTCTCCCACCGTCTGTAGCTCAGTCACCCGTTCTCCCACCGTCTGTAGCTCAGTCACCCGTTCTCCCACCATCTGTAGTCCAGTCTCATTGTCATCACTCAACCAGTGTATTTAAGTCCTCAGTTCCATCTGGTCGTTGTCGTGTCATTGATGTTGATGTTCGTGTGATGTTGTCCTTCCCGTGTGTTCTCTCAGTTCAGTCAGTCAGCCATTCAGTTATCCAGCCAGTCAGTGTCCGTTCACCCTCTGTTCATCCACTCCTTATAATAAACCTTTACCAGTCCTCACATACCTGCGAGTCCTGCATTTGGGTTCTTTCTTCCTCACCTCCACACAACGCCTGACATACAGAGGGTTAACAGGAAATAGCTAATAAAAGCTGGATGTATGTCACTCACCAACTGGCTGCTCTTCTTCACTAGATGATTGGTGTCCATCAGTAGTGGAGAACCGTTGTTGTTGGGTTGACCTGTGGGGCTTCGGCAGAACTTTTTAAACCATTTTCCTTTAGCTCTTAAAGTTTGTTCAGGGGAACTGTTGGACAGGCCTGTTGTGGATGAACCCGACTGGGTCAGCATTTTTCTCCAGGTCGTAAAACGTGACCAACAGGTGCTGACAAATCTGTAATAAAAAAAAAAATATCTGTTTTAATATACATTTTTTATATGATTGGCGTAAACTAAACATTTTAGCCTTGTGTACAAGGCATGACCGCGAAATTAAAAATAGATTAAACCATAAATCTGCAACACGTACATTGTCATAATACATAATAATCAATAAATAAATACATTGAATTGCTTTGAATTCCAATAAGATTACAAAAAGAACAATTAAAAATCTGCTATCCGAGATTTCTGCTTTAAAAAATCCCACAATTATCACCAGCACAGATTTAAAAATGAGACATAAACAACATCAGCCATAACACAACAAAGAAAACTACTGACATCAGAAAAAACACAAAACATCATCCAATCCAATTACAACAATATGCCAAAGTAAGTCTGTAAAAAGTATTTTCGTGGCCAAACAAACTATCCACATTATATATATCAAAAAGTCATTCAGATTCTACTCACATAAGCTTCACAGTCACTGCTTTGAAAGTATCTGCAGCTGCTGTGAGCTTTTCTGCCTAACGAGACAAACTCCTCCTGCTCAGACGATGTAGGGAAATTTCAGAGAGACCCACAGAGCCACACATGTAATCCCTCCCCTTCCAAAGCGCGCGCACACACACACACACACACACGCACACGCACACACACACACACCCAGATCACCAAACTTAACCAGATTTTTTGGAGGTCAGAAAGTCTCGGTGCGTAGTGTGCTTTGGATGGCACTGACAAATAAAGACTTTTGCTTTTCTTTGGTGACTCAGTGAAACATTGAGCTGACTGTTATGAAAGAGAAACATAAAAGCAATTAAAATAAAATTGTTGAAAACATATCTGAACAAGTACTAAAATGATTTTTCTTTCTGCCAAATGATGTATCCTTGCAATTTTCTGTTGTTACAGCAGCATTCAGGACCAGAATAACACATTAATGGAGTCACAAAAGTAAATGATGCTTTAACTTGGTTTGGGTATCAGTTAGTTATTAAAGGTTTATTTATACATGCGAGCAGACTCTTTAGATCTGTTATTCTATTTTAATACAGAAAAAGTCCAGTATGACTTACTTACCTACTTTGGTTTCATATTGTTCTTTCTGGTGTTTACATTGCATCTTTTAAACGACTGACATCGAGTCTGACCTTTCTGCTGCTGTGTGGATACACACTAAGTCAAACAAACATTTATCCAGGCCTGGGTCACAGAGGGCTGCAGTCTACACAGAAACACCCAGCTCTCTCTCCCTAGCTCTTCCAATATAGGGCACTGAGCTGTTCCCAGTTCATCCAGGAGAATCTCTCCAGTGTGTGCCTGAGGGATTTATCCCAGTTGGATATGCTTGAAAGCTCTCACCTAGAAGGCACCCTAGTCACATATCCAAACCAGTGGCTGCTTTCCATGTGGAGGAGCAGCAGTTCTGAGTCCCTCCGAATGATTGAGATTCTCACCGTATCTATGAGTAAAGTCCCCATACCCATCTTAGAAAGGTTATTTCCAGCTTTTGTATCCACAGTCTCATTTTTTTGGTCACTACCAAGAGCTCTTGGCCATTAGTGAGAGTAGGAACATAGACCAGCTAAATTTCACCATTTAATTTAAGACAAAAAATACAAAAAACACCCACATTATCTGTAAAAAGGTGCTTGCTTAGGTAGTCCAGCAGGTCGCTTACCAGTTGGAAGGTCTGTGGATTGATCCCTGGCTCCTCCAAACTGCGTGTGGAAGTATCCTTGGGCAAGATACTGAACCCTGAGTTGCTCCTGATGCATTTATCAAAGTGTTAGTGTGTTCATGACTGAGACTTTGGCATCAAACACCATTTCTACAATTTGTATGAGTCCTACTGTACTGTCAAAAGGACACAGTGTACTTCTATGTTGATGCCACAAGTGGCGTTTGGGTAAACAGAGTAAACAGACTTTCTGTTCAAATTAAAAGGAACAACAGCTTGGTCGGGCAGAAAGGATTTTACTCAACATTGTGGAAGAAGTGCCAGGAGATGAGTTGGAGCAAGGCAGGATCAGAGCACTCTGAAGACTTTAAGTATTATGATGTCTAGATGGAGAAATGAACACATACACGCACAACCCCTGCGTAGGCTCCTCTAAACCTTTTAGCTCCTTCCTCTGTTGCGCTATATAAACACCAGTCCATTTAAGATGCCTTTCTTTCTTTATCCCGTTCTGGGAGATGTAATTATTAGACTAACAAAAAGAGAATGACAAGCTCACACTCGTACACTTTGGAAGGAAATCCACGCAGGTGCAGGAAGAACATGCAAACGCTCCGCATGAAGGCCCCAGCCAACTACGAGGCGCTTGTTGCTGTAGAGCGCTAACCACTAAAGTGAGGCACAAAAGGTCAAAACAAGTTTTGCTTTCTTGCTCTGGTATTTTTTCAGATGTGAGGCAATTGTTCTTCCCATTCAAGGCCCTCTATGATTTCATACAAAATTCCAACAGCAATTGAGAAACATTCAAAGTGTCTCTTTTGCAATTTAAATGACTTCAACTGATTTTTATAGTAACATTTTTGTCAGTTAAAAGTGTCAGCCATATTTGACCTGTGTGGGTTTTACTGCCTATAACTTAAAACTCCTGCTGTGATACAGTAACAGTTTTTCTTACCCTTCACTCTGCAGGATCCGCAGGGGAAGCAGCGGGGAAATGTCGAACACATTTTTCCTTAATGCAGCAACTAACAGCCGTGTCTCAGCAGCAGTGATGGGAATAACAGCGTTTCAAGTAACGGCGTTACTTTTTTCACTAATGAGTAATCGCATTTTCTCGTCACTAACAAGAAAATGCAGTGCGGTCGCGTTACTATTTTTCAACAAGCAGACGGTCGAAGCTGTCTTCAGCTTACCGCATCTTATATCAGTTCCATGTAAGGAGCTGTCTACGTAAGTAATCTGGGCACTACAGCTTTAAGCAGCTCGGCGCGTTCCCGCATCGTCACTTTCTGGCAGACGATCACTGTCTAGCACAACACCTGGAGCTAAGGGGGCAAAACAATCGCATGAGTGCTGCTGTTTGACTGAGGAAGAATAAAATAGTCGTGGTAAGCCAATCACATGACCACTTAAAGACAAAGCAACAAGGTGACATATACCAGTTTATAAATTCTGTTGATAGGCCACGTAAAACCAGAGTCATGATAAACAATATATACGCGGCATTTTCTGCTCAATAGTTTTGTCACGTTTACTGTCTAAGGACAGCGCAGCGAGACCTCTCTGCTTATGAGCAAAAAAATTAAAAAACAAACCAAAAAACAGCCCGTTCCTGTTGGTGGAAAAATGCACCATGTTGACCAATCAAAAAATGATATGGCAACATGACATTTGGTTGTTTAGGGAAGTTTTAGGAGTGACGGCGAGAGAGAGAGACAGCAGAAAAAGAGAGAGAGCAAGTTTGGAGATGTGAGAGATTTGTGACGTTTAGCGTGTTTGGAGTGTGTAGTTAATGTGTTGTCTTGTGTAGTTAGTGTGTAGTGTTGTGGATAGTTTGTGTTGTGTGTCAGAACAATGAGGCGACTGCTGTCTCCAGGTAGAAACAGGAGTGATACACCTGCTGCTGTCAGACCTGCAGGTATCAGGCTGTGATGTTCTCCTTTATAGTGGACAGAAATTATGTTTTTGGAGTGGCACAAATAATTCGTGTGGCATCGTATTGAAGAACAGCTGATTGTTCTGTAAATAGTTTGAAATGGTTATTTAAACAAATCAAGGTAAAAGGTAAATGGATGCAAATAACTTTGTTGTTTGCAAAACTTGTGCATAGGAGTTTAAAATTGACAATTTATATTTGCATTTAAAGTATGAAATATGATTCATTAAACATGTTTGTGGTTGTTACATTAAAAATATAACTTTCTACTCAGATTTTATGGTTTTTGTCTGATTTTAGATCAATTGTGTTAATACAATATGTCAAAATGAAAACATAACTATAAATTCAGACATGTGGCAACAACAACAAGGCAAAGTAAATAGTTTTTAAAGGTGAAATGTGGAGGGAAAATCAAAAGTAGTTAAAAATGGCCAATTATACCCTGGACTCCAGAGGGTTAAACGTTTTTTTTGTTTTTTTAAAGTAACGCAATAGTTACTTTTCAAGTAATTAATTACTTACTCAGTCACTAACTCAGTTACTTTTTTGAAGTAACTAGTAACTATAATTGAATTACTTTTTCAAAGTAACTTGCCCAACACTGCTTATTATATACATTAACTGTTACTTCATTCCCTGTATGTTGCCAGTACTATTGCTGTTGTTTTCCACATACTATAAACCCTACAGTTAGTTTACATGTAGATCATCTACTAAACACAGAGTAAACCGTAAAAAAAAATTGAGCTGGTTTTTGCACATTTATTAAAAAAACTCAACTTACATCCATTTATGTACATGAGACATGTATAATTCTCTGTAATACAATATGGCATAAAATACAACTTTGTAGTTTTTAAACAAAACGACATATAATAGAACAACACTGACCTGTTTGTAAGTGTATAAAAACAGACACTTACATACTTATTTACAGTTTATATGAAATGCACAAAAATTGCCAGCATAAATGTAACATCTAGCTAATGTATACAGTAATATACAGTAACTACAGCAAGCATTCACCATCACCGAGTCTGCGTATAATAGGGATTTCAGTCTAAGTAACATCTGAACCAAGGTTTTTCCATGGCATTCACTCTGTATGTCTTTACAGAGATAGACTGTAACACAATATAATATACACAATAATATTGCTGCTGTGCAACCAAACTCTCAGTCAGTGATACTCTAAGAAGCAAATATGCGGCTCATCTTACTTTAACTTTAGAGAAAAACTTCTGGGTTCCAGGATCAGCACGGCTCTGTTTCAGTGTGTCCAACAGAGTGGTTTTGACGATTTTCCTGTCGGCTTTGGAGAGGTTTGTCTTGAGTTTGAGCAGAGCCGAAACATGTTTTTCACTGTTGGAGACATTAAGAAGAAAGGGTTTTTAAAAAGTAACGTAAAGTCAGACACTGTGAAAAAAGGACTGTCATATGAAAGCTGTTACATTTGATATAGAAAAGAAAAAAATGTAAAGAAATACGTGTGAGCATTTTTTTTTAGCTAAATAGAATCAGCAATGTTTTATTTCACTTTCAACATAAGAATAACAGCAAAAGTTATAACTTCACTGATCCTGTCTAAACTTGTGTTTCATTGCCATGTTCTGTCTGCCCCTGACACACATCCTTCCTGCAAACACTGAAAGCTGTCAGTAACACATCACCACACCAATCTAAACTGCTGAGAAGAGGGGAGATGGAAAATGTGACTCAGTCCACCTCTGTTGGAAATATGACAATAGGTGGAACTCCTACTGCTGAAATGGATCCGTGCCTGAAATGCATGTGATTCTCCATGTGATGGCAAAACCCATCACACTCTACAGTTGGTAACTCTTGTGTATTTTTATTTCTTCATTTGAACACAATAACACACTTTAGTTTCCAATGAGTTTATTGATTGGTTTAAGCACATTCGTTCAATTTGTAAGCGCGCACATTTAGTTTACTTATTGTGACATGGGACCCCGTAACATACACAGAGAGTCTCAAAAGTGAGAGGAACAGTTCTTTGTTTATGCAGACACTCCTCACTCTGTGCCACACACACGTCTCATGTCAGCTAGTGATGTGCAGATCGATCCTGAAATATCGATTCTCACATTAAAATATTGATATTTTAGTAATTTAGGGTAAATTTGTAGTTTATCATTAACAGGAACAAAGTGGAAAGAAACTATAACATTCGGATTGTCTACATTGGAAGGAACTACTTCCTCTTCTGCCTTTCAAAGTCATGTGCGAAATACGGCTGTATAAATGTCTCGCAGCCCCTGGCGTGCACACTCATAACAATGGCTGAGCGTAATTGGAGTCATGTGCGAACGTATTTTACCTCCACAAACAGCTGAGACGTGGTTTGCAATACATGTGGCAAAAAAGTGAGGTGTTGCCGCAACACCACTGACCTTGTCAAACACCTCAGAGTAAATCATATCACAGAATATGACGAGCGTATGTTGAGGCGAACTGAAGAGGAGGGGGGATACAGGTGCTGCTAGGGCGAGACAGACGTCTCTCACGGAGTCCTTTCGTGCTGCAGGCAGGCAAGGTGTTCAAATAGCGCACAACTTCAGTTTTTTTATTTCTATATGATGAACTCTGCATTATTAAGTGATAAGAATAAGTAATCTGATGTCCTGTAATAATTATGACGCTATAATTTGAGATACAATAAATAAAATACTCAAAGGAGCTTGCAAAGAAATACGATGACCTGGATGACTGAGAGCCTTCACGGAAATAAATAAAATACATTTTTGTACAAAGTATTGGTATCGGTTCAGTATTGTCGATACCACCCTGAATTTTACTTGGTATCGGATCGGAAAGGAAATCAGTGGTATCGCACATCACTACTCTGAAACCGACTAGCCTTCACTTCCTACGAGACAGAGAAGCTCTTCTACCCCTGTATACGGGAGGAAACAGGACTGGACAACCGTGAATAGGAAGGTTAACAACAAACCTCCAAAACAACTGAATGTGAAACTGCAGAACAGATTTGCTCCACTATCAAAGGACCCTGGATCTATATCAGACAACCATCCATCTAAAAGTAGCAAAGTAAGGTCTGAAAATCTGTTGAAAAGTAAAAGGCCACAGGGAAAGCTAAAGGCTAGGCCTGAAACTCTGATTGTGGGTGACTCTGCCGTAAAGGATGTACAAAGGATGTGCGGTAAGAACACTAAAGTCCTCTGCTTTCCTAAGGATATGGTCAACAACCTGAAGGAGAGAATTCTTCAGATTGCTGATGAAACAACGGACGGAGGTTCTGAAACGGGACTTTACTGGATTATTAAATACTGTAAACTCTCTGAATGCAGCTGTATTCATCAGTTGGCCTGTACCACCCGTCAGAGGAGGAGACGAGAGATTCAGCAGGTTGTTTGCACTGAATAAATGGCTTATATCAGCATGTACTGACCACTCAGTGCATTTACAACAATTGTAATATTTTTTGGGAACGCATGCATCTGTTTAAAGCAAATCGATTTAGTTTGAACAAGTCAGGGGTGAAACTGTTCACCTCCAACTTGTTTTATTCCATTCGTCATCTACCCCCCGGCCCAATCCCTTTTTGTCCCCCATAAACCCCCCACCAGAGCCCCGCCCTCAACAGAGCAATTGAAGTTACATTGCCCAGCCTCGCCCCCCTTAGTTCCTCCTGAAGCGAGATCGATCAACTGCAGACCAGACAACAAACGACGGAGGCTTCCAGAAAAGTGCAATCAAACGATGAGTTTATTGACACAGGAGAGCAACCATCAGCATATGGTTTGTTTTGCTCTGATGAAAATAAACTGGGTTCTGAATTTATAGCAAAGAGGATCACGCCCCCACATACACATCAAGTACAGTTCAAAAATACATTGTTTACAGACAAGGGTACATCATGTACATCTTAATAACTATAAACAGACATATAACTTCTCCTTTCTATACCAGTTACCTTTTAAGGTAATAAACTTCAAGCTGCACGGCCCCTAGAAGCTATTCATGGACCCTCGTCATTAATCTCTAAGTAGACTAAATTGCAGCAAGTCTCAAGAAGGAGCAGAAGACACTTGGGCCTTCGCCCAGGCCTGCCACTAGATTAATATGTGTATTGTAAGTGTGCATGCAATTAACCTGCTATGTTCTCATCTTCCCTCAACATGTATCACCTGGACACTCTCACCAGTGAAGCTTAAAACCCTTTTGGACTGAACATCAACTCTAAACAAGCACAGTTATGCATTGTGTATAAAATGAACTCGACCTGTAAATAGAAAGGTCACTGTAATAACAGACATATTCAATGCAATATAAACCCTGTAAGAAATATTACTGTTAAAAGAATACCGTAAAGCATGTTATTAATGCAGTCATCATAAGGCAGATTATATGATAGAAATAAAAGAATCTCTGAATCCCAACATTCCCTCTTTTGACATTCCAACAAGGAATGTCACCACACTTCGTGTTGTATCACTCCCTGCCCTGCTCTATGGGTTCTAAGTTCATCTGATAGATGCCCTCAACCCAGCCAGGGTTCACAACCCTTGCCATTATCTTTACCAACAATCCTCTGACACAAGGAATGATACAACACCCAGCGATGACCAACATTCCCAAAAATACAGCCAATGAGCATATCACTGACATAGCCACACCTTTCCATTGTCCAAACACAGATGTCATCCAGGACGCCAGCGGATTTTCGATACCTGAGTGCTCATGCATTGTTTTAGACAAAGTTTTCAGGCCCTCCAGAGCTCAGGTTACTGAGCCATCTGGGGCAGTATCAATATGGATAAAAGTGCATCACATGTCTCCGAACATGGCGCATACGCCTCCCCTCTCATGTCAAGGGCCATTCGATTTTGCACTCCCATCAGAAACCTCGGACCCAATTGTTCTTCAAACCCCATCATGGCGTCCCTGGTAAGGTTATAGAGTCTCAGCAGGTTGTAGTGAACATAATGCGGTCAACATTTTTATTAGGCGTTACCCAAAGAAATATACTCTCAAATCCTGCAGGTATCGGATTTACCAGCTTGTACTCGTCTGGAACTCCCCTAGGCACTCCTATGGAGTCTATCCAAGTCGGTGAGTTCAGGCGAGGATCATAAGCATGTGTACCCTGGGTCCCTCTTTTGGCCAAAATGTGTCTCTTACATCTCGCAGGTAAAGTTCGCGTGTTATGTTGCGGAATAGTCTTTACCTGGTTCCCAATAAGCATGAACGGAGCTCCTAGTCGCATCATCGCACATGTCCCTACGCTTAACATAGGAACACGGACCAACAGAGTATTTTCCCTACAATAATGATAGAGCCCACTTCTTGCCCATGTTCCAATTACTGTGCTAGGGTCGCTTACATTGTTTGTGGTTTGTCCCGTGAGTGTCACGGCACACCAAGTAGGGTCGATCTCTCCCACCTTGTACTTTTCATTATCTGTGGAAAACTTAAAACATGTATAGTTATCTTGTTTTGGCATAAATGGTCCCACTGTTGTCTGCTTTGAAATGGCAGGGATAAGTCTGGACAACAAAGTACAGTTGCCAGTACTCACTGCATTCCTTGTTAGCTGCAACATACAATCATAGCCCCACTCATCCTCTAAATACAATGGTGCGGGCTCTGTAGACAAACGTGGCCTAGCTGAAGCAGAGGCAACATTGTCAGATACATGTTGTTCTCTAGCATTTTGAGCCACCCAATCAAGCCAGAGGTTACTGTCCTTGAACCCGGTGGCATGCTCGATTAAATCCTTAGGCTCCAGTCTAGAGTAATCTGTTGTCAGAAGTACTCTCCCTTTTGGTTCCTGTTCCTTTTGAGCTACTGTTCTCGAAGTTACCATCTACTTTAGATCAACTAAATTTACCCTAAGCATATCATGGGGTGATTGCAGACCTATACATCATACGCTCTCCAACTACTACTAGCTCCTGTACACTTAATGACGTCACACAAATCAAACGTGAATAAGCTGGTAGACCCTTTAACATAATTCAACTCTATGTCATTATACATGCTGAGACCCTCATCACCTTTACCTGACACCTCGCGCTTTTGTCTTTTTACCGATCCCATTTTAGCAACTACAGTCTCAGGAAGCGCTGGGCTGGACTGGCCTCCGTGTTCAGACAAGTGGTCCCTGCAAAGTATAGACAATAAACAACACAGCCATAGTTAATATCATTGCATACAACAAACATGTAGTTGTAAGGAACATTTTAATAAATTTCTTCTCATTACGTGTCTCTGATTCACGTGTTTGCATCATGTTATATAAACTTTATATCCTGGAATGAAACTCCCCTGCTTTTGTGGAGTCCTCAACTTGTCACCGCTCCTTTCTGCTGGCGTGGCGACCTTCTAAGCTGCTGCTCTTCTTTCTTCAGCCTCCCAGGTGGACTACTGGTTGGCCTGTTGCACAGGTGAGAGGATTTATTCTGCCTCTGCTCGTTGACACCTGTGTTAGTTGAAGAGGAGTTTTCCTCTACCAAACTCTCATGTGCTGGAGCACACTGCGACCAATGATACCACGTATCGCCTTTCCCTTTTAGTTGAACTGCTGTAGTTGTTCTGGCAATGACCTCGTAAGGACCCATCCAGCGTGGCTCCTTTCCAAAGACCACCCTCTTTTCGGGCTCCTTTGCTCTGCTACACCTCTTTTCCTGGGAAGAAGCCTCCTGTTGGGCCCATCTGGCCTCCTCCAACATATTGATGCCTGCCTCCTCTTCGGCAGTTACCTACACCCTTTGCTGTTGTCCTTTATAGTCTGCTGCTTCCCTTGCGGCTTCATCCGCTCTCTGATTTCCTCCTGCAACCATGGTATTTGCCTGGGAGTGTCCCTCAATTCTCCCTGCTTCTTTTACCTCTATTCAGTTCTTTGTATGCAGACTATCGCATAGCCACTCTGGCAACAGTGGAAAGGAAAAACTCCCTTTTAACAGGAAGAAACCTCCGCCAGAACCACGCTCAGGTACGGGCAGCCATCTGCTGCAACCGCTTGACCGTGAGTTAACCGAGACTTTGAAGAGAGAGACCTAATATTTAATAATCCACATTTCACTGTTTTATTCTTCGGTTCAGATTTGGATTCTGTATTGTTCTTAATTTGTTATTATTTATGTTTAAGTTGTTTATTGCTAGTTTTGGTTTGTTGTTGTCTGTTTGGGAGCTGACATAGTCTCTATGGATAAGGGTCTTTGGCGGGGTAGCATCAGGAGAGAAGCTCCAGAGAGGCATGTTCCATGTTAAAAGCTAAAATATAACAAAAGAGATTGTGCTAAACAAACAAAGCCTTTCAATTGCCCAACCCTATCTGTCTCCTCAACGGGTTGTATGTTTTCAATGTTCCCTTATTATTTTGTCATAAATCAAACAAATAACATAAGCTGTGTGACAGCACCTTGCGTTTATGCCAGGCTGTGAGCTGCCCTGAATCTACTTGCTACCCCCCCTTTTCACCCAGTTAAATTTTTTCAATCCTAGTTTAAAACTATTCTTGACTTTCCCTTCTCTCATCTGATCATCTCAAGCACGTCCTGTACCAAATTTGCTTCCTCTTTTCAAGCCCACATTTAATTACAAGCTCTACCACATTTGCCCTATATGGCTGTCTCAACATGTTTCCTATCAACTTACAGAGTTATTCTCAGAACTCAGAGCTGAGGTTCCCCTTTCCTAAGTCTGTATGTTCTAGAAGAGAGCAAGCTGCTAGTCGGTAAACAAGTTTATCATCACAAAAGTTATTAGGTAAAAGGTCACGTAGACATTTGCTTAGTAATCCTAAAAGAGCACATTTCATGTAGCTAATCACATATATACGATTTTCCTCTAACATATGTGTATGTGCAAGCCTAAATTATAACCTCTTATTATAGAAATCACAAAGAACCTGAAAATAACAATTTCTGCCTCAGTTTTCCCATACCTAAATTATCACGTCATCAAGTAATCCTAAAACCCATTTCAAATTAAACCTTAAATCCTGTAACTCCCCCCTTTTGTGACACATCTTATGTGTTACAAACTCAAAATCCTTCACTCGAGCTTAGGAAATTAAAAGAAAAAGGGTTAGTCATATCATATTAGGTATACATGCTCCGGCCCTTCAAACCTGTGTTAAAGGAATGAAATCAAATTAATCATCATGTCAAATCTTTTCTTGGCTCCATCCCCAGCCTGCATCCTTGGAACATCCTAGAAACAAAAACCTGTATGTTAACCAGAACTTCAAATTTCATACTCAGTTTTTCCCACTTATGATCCAACCTGTGTTATAAAAGAAAACTTAAAACAGAACAGTTATCAGTCATGTGTCCAACCTTAGTCCAGTCTTTATCTCAGTGTCCAGTCGGTCCGACCTATGGTCTGCCTGGTCCGTCCATTCACCGTCCATTTCCACACATTCACTCACACGCACTAACATCAGGTATTGCTAATAGCGGAGACTTCCCCACAAATAATCAGATTTTCCACTCTCAGCAAAATCAACTCATTTATTTTCTTTTTACTTGTTTCTAGGAAAATAGTTCTCTATGCTTTTGGACTGGATTGGCTCGCTGCAATCCTTTTAAACAGGGACTCACAATCTGATCAGATCCCCACAGGTAGCCTCTTTCCTCCGCCCATTGTAATCTGGAAAAGGTCACCTTTATGTTTGTTCTCCTGAGACTTTTTGTCAGCGCTGTTATTCACTCTTTTGCAGGCCTGCTTAGAACAAAAATGAGAAGAAGAGAGCTGATTATTAGCTCATCAAAACACAAAACAAAATCACCTGACAGGTTTTTCTAGGTGCACTGTTACAAAAATAATGGGCCCAATTCTACACATGTCCATGTTCAATAAAACTCCCTCTATTAAAATAAGAAAACAACACAAATCTAACCGATAGAAGTAACCCATCACTACAACAACAACCTCAACAATCTTAAACACAGAACATTTTGCCACAAGTTCTTCAGGGTCCTGACACTCTCAGATCAACTTAACATAATTTCACCTGCTCAAAACACAGAAAATCTCGTTAAACGCCACACAACTTGCACACCATCAACACTAAATTCTGAATTTTCTCTTCTAAAAACTACTACACACTAAGCGAGTTGGACAACATGATAAACAGACTCCTATGCTAAACCTGCTATCTGATCTTCATGAACTCTTTTGTATTCTAAGGTTAATGCATTTTCTATTTGTGTGTGTGATTGTGTATATGTTTTTCTGTGGTTTTCTCAGACTCCTTCACAAGGTTCGCTAACCCCAATTCTGATTTTCCCACCTTAAATAACAGCATTCCCTGTCCTCAGCCAGAAGTTAGAGCTTGCTTTTCAGGTTCAGGGAACAATTCACCCTGAAAGACAGTGAGTGTCTCCCCTCTTTAACTCATCACTCGTCATTGTTAATGACATGTTTGTTTAGCATTTCCCCCTCTGCCTCAGCCCAACGGCTTTACCCTTGAAGCCCCGTCTCCACCAGTGACTCCAAGCTCACCGGGACTTAGGTTCAAGCAATCGTGACTGTGCCTGCCTTAGGTTGTCCCAGGGTTTCGAGGTGGGATCTTACCCGTCATGGGCTAACCAGCCTTCCATGCTCGCCTGATACAGGGGCCAAGTGGGCACGGGTGCTATGAGGGAGGGGACACACTGGCTCTGGAAATTAAAGGAGTGTAAGCTGCTTTCTTCATTGCCTGGGTGTATTAAACTATCCCACTTCTGATTGTTTCCAACAATAATTTCACCTGTAGCAATTTGTGTACGTGCGTTTTCTATTCATTAATGTAATTGTCAGTTCATGTATTTATTTTCTCGGTCTTTCTCTTTTCTAAAACATGTAATTAATATAATTTTATTCCTTTTTCTTAAGACATTCAGTCTCTAATTCCTCTGTTTTCATGTTGCAACGTCTCTCTAGCTCACAAGCTATAATCAGACTTCCTGTTTGACCCACACACTCTTCAGTTCGGGTACGCACACACTTCTCTCAGACTTCCTCTTTCTCCCACACTCTGCTATGTACCTACGTAGTGTTATTATTACTTATTTATTATTTTGTACAAATCACACAGAATCATTCAAATCAAGTACTCACAACATTCACACACTTAGAAGCACTCAAAACACTCTTTCGTAGAGTATTTTGTCAAACATACTTTTGAGACTCAGAAAGAGGAAGTAGACAACACTCAGTAACTGCGTCTGTCCTCTTAGAAGAGAACAGAAATAAACACATATGGGACAATTCTCCCCATCTTAAACGAAATGTGACCTTTAATGTCCGTTTCTAAGTCATGTTCTTCTCTATACACGACTCTTGGCCTCCAGGGCATAAAACTTTGAACATAATCTTTTACTTTACCAGAACTAGTGCTTTACCAGAACCCTCAGACGTGCAATAAGACTGCTATATGTGCAATTCTTTCTTTGACAAAGTTGTATTTTGTATTTTCTTACTCAGCTGTATATAGTATTGGTATTCTTATTTTATTCTATTGTATATATCATTCTGTTCTACTTTATTTTATTGCATTCCAGTGTTTTCTAATTTCTGCTGCATAACTTTGCACTTTTGCTTTAACAAAACAAATTTCCCACCTGTGGGACTGATAAAGGTCATCTTTATCTTTGACTAGCCCTAATCTAAATCCTGTCTCATCCACTGCTGAAATTCTAATTCAATGCACACATGTGTTGCAGTTTAAAATTAAAAGAGGAAGTAACTCACCCCTAAGAACTTTGTGTGTGTGTTAATGTCTGTGTCCCTTTAAATGAAAAAAGTGAACACATATGTGGTGAGTCCCCCTCAATTTACACAAAATATGACATTAAATATCCTTTTCTAATTCCTGTTCTTCTTTAAACACCATGAATGACCTCCAGGTCATAACCTTTGGACTTATAACTCTAATATAAGTCCACACAGCGCACCAAGCACAGAGAAAATTCAACCTCAGTGCTTCAACATTCTCCTCAAAATTCAGAAACTGTTTCTGTCATTTATCTGCCCATGAACTTCATCATATGGACCTCGCCGGGTCCAGTAATCTTCCGCACGTGTACAACACTGCGGCCAGTGCTAATTTGAAAACAGTTTCTTGTCTTAGTTTACCCAGTATTAACTTATCAGATGGACCGCAGCCGATCCATATCAACATAATTGTGAGTCCACATGTACAACTTATTCTTCACTTGTGTCACAACCCATCTAGTAATATCATCAGAATTACTTCAACATGGTAAACATTGATTTTCCTTTTAAAATCAACTTACCATTAAAACTCAAGATCACAGCTGACTCGATTCTCTGAAATCCTGAGTCAGTTAAACACCTTGTTCAACTCACGGTGTCCTTTTCTCGGACTCCCTCGTCCGAGCTCACTCTTTTTACCCCGGCATCTCTGCCAGAATGTTACAAGATCTTCATAGACCCAAAAGTAAGCATATTATTTCCCTAGTCAAAAGTCAAACCGTTCCTCACACAGTAATTCTTAATCTAACAGCCTTTGTGTTTTGAAACTAAAAAGAGGAAGGAACAGGGCCCAATTTTAAACTGCGCATGTTGTCACTGAACAACACACACACAGACACAGACCCAGGCAATTCTTCCTGGATCATTTACCAACACAGTCCACATTGATTATTTTCTGGACCTCAGCGGATCCACCAAAATTCATGTGAGTATATCAACCATTCACCGATTTATTTCTTTTCCTCAGACTACCAGATCTGTTACTTCAGCACAATAAACACTGATTTTCCTTCAAAATCAGTTTACCAAGAGCCACAAAACCATTTCTGACTCGATTTTCTGAACTTCTGTGTCACTTAAACATCCTGACAACACCAGGTGTTTTCTGTCGGACTTCCTCGTCCGAACTTAATCCTTTTACTTACAAATAAGCGTCTCCCAAAATGATCCTCTTGATCATTAGCTATTCACCGAGCCCACAACTCTCGGCAGCGCCACCTGCAGTATGCCCACGCCGGAGCTCCTCTTTGAAGTCTCAAAGAGGTACAGGAGTCTGACACTCATTAAACCATAAGCTGACCAATGACTCTTATATTCTTCTATTCTTAAACATGCATTGGTCTCTTTTTCTCTTTTACCATGAAATACCATATAACCTTTAAACTCAGTACTGTCTGTTTCTCAAAGTTTCATTATCCTTGCTTCAAAGCTTCTCATTACTTCCAAGTTACTCATTACTTCAAAGCTTCTTTATTCTCAAGAATTCAGTTTTACCACTACTGCGCCAGTTTAATAGTTAAGATCATCTACTTAGCGAACAGATAATTTAGAATTCAGCCAATTTGCACAAATTTGCTTATTGAACAGGTTTGTGCGTACCTTTTAATTTTTAGACCGGCCCTGTTCGCCTCGTATCAGATCCAACCTTCGGCCACATTTCCAAACATACCACTGAAATTACTACCCCCCTTTAATCAATGTATCCGTTCTTTGTTAAAATTAAAAGGGGAAGTGACCGCACCCAAATTTTAACTGCGCACTTTTCTTCAGCACGAAAAGAACAGAAAAAAAGACTTTTTACAGCCTCTCACACACCCAGCCTGCAGCCGGCTGGCACTTTAAATCATTTCAGACAGTTTCCTATGTCACAGCTTCAGTTCAGTTTACCCCGGATATGGATAGTGCCGCTCGTCTTTCAGATGACCACAGGAATATCCACAAAAACACAGTTTTTCATGGGCCACGGCGGGTCCACAAATCTTCACTGGTAATGCTTTTTAATCGTCTCTCATAACTCACAGTATTTATTATCAGACTTTCACTTTTAATTTCACTTTTACTGGTCGGCTCGGTTTGCTGCAACACTTCAGGCTCACGGCTGGCCTGAGTTTCTCTTAGCTCATATATCAACGCCTCGGACCTTCGTGTCCGGTATTTATTCTCTTAAAACATGTCACACTTCCTCGGACCTTCTGTCCGGCATTTATTCTTAACACGTGTCACAATTAAGTGTCTCTCAAAATGATCCTCTGCGATCATAACCAATTTTAAAACCAAGGTCCCAGGTCTTGGTAGATGGTCAGTCTCCAGTAACGCACGCCGACGGACCCTAATAGACGTCTCTAATAGGGAGGGGGTCTGCACCCCTGAACTTTGACACTTATTAAACCAAAATCCTTAACACATCAGAAGCAGCTCAGTACTGCTTCTTCCGAGCCGGCCGTGAACACAACACTACTCTTAAGTTTCACTTTCGTTGCAACAACGGTTTTCGTTTCAAACAAAACTCAAAACAGAGATCAACGGATGACCACTTGACTACCTGTTTTAGAATTATATTCCAATACAGCACAATTTCTGTTTAAGAGGTTTGTGCCTTACCTGTGGGCCCAGTAGTCAAGAAAATCACCGTGACGTCTGCCGTCCGATCACCTGATCTGGCCTCAACCTTCGCCGACAACAAACACCTGCTGATCGTCAGTTGCCCGCATTCTCCACCAAATGAAGCGAGATCGATCAACTGCAGACCAGACAACAAACGACGGAGGCTTCCAGAAAAGTGCAATCAAATGATGAGTTTATTGACACAGGAGAGCAACCATCAGCATATGGTTTGTTTTGCTCTGATGAAAATAAACTGGGTTCTGAATTTATAGCAAAGAGGATCACGCCCCCACATACACGTCAAGTACAGTTCAAAAATACATTGTTTACAGACAAGGGTACATCATGTACAGGGAGTGCAGAATTATTAGGCAAGTTGTTTTTTTGAGGAATAATTTTATTATTGAACAACAACCATGTTCTCAATGAACCCAAAAAACTCATTAATATCAAAGCTGAATGTTTTTGGAAGTAGTTTTTAGTTTGTTTTTAGTTTTAGCTATTTTAGGGGGATATCTGTGTGTGCAGGTGACTATTACTGTGCATAATTATTAGGCAACTTAACAAAAAACAAATATATACCCATTTCAATTATTTATTTTTACCAGTGAAACCGATATAACATCTCCACATTCACAAATATACATTTCTGACATTCAAAAACAAAACAAAAACAAATCAGCGACCCATATAGCCACCTTTCTTTGCAAGGACACTCAAAAGCCTGCCATCCATGGATTCTGTCAGTGTTTTGATCTGTTCACCATCAACATTGCGTGCAGCAGCAACCACAGCCTCCCAGACACTGTTCAGAGAGGTGTACTGTTTTCCCTCCTTGTAAATCTCACATTTGATGATGGACCACAGGTTCTCAATGGGGTTCAGATCAGGTGAACAAGGAGGCCATGTCATTAGTTTTTCTTCTTTTATACCCTTTCTTGCCAGCCACGCTGTGGAGTACTTGGACGCGTGTGATGGAGCATTGTCCTGCATGAAAATCATGTTTTTCTTGAAGGATGCAGACTTCTTCCTGTACCACTGCTTGAAGAAGGTGTCTTCCAGAAACTGGCAGTAGGACTGGGAGTTGAGCTTGACTCCATCCTCAACCCGAAAAGGCCCCACAAGCTCATCTTTGATGATACCAGCCCAAACCAGTACTCCACCTCCACCTTGCTGGCGTCTGAGTCGGACTGGAGCTCTCTGCCCTTTACCAATCCAGCCACGGGCCCATCCATCTGGCCCATCAAGACTCACTCTCATTTCATCAGTCCATAAAACCTTAGAAAAATCAGTCTTGAGATATTTCTTGGCCCAGTCTTGACGTTTCAGCTTGTGTGTCTTGTTCAGTGGTGGTCGTCTTTCAGCCTTTCTTACCTTGGCCATGTCTCTGAGTATTGCACACCTTGTGCTTTTGGGCACTCCAGTGATGTTGCAGCTCTGAAATATGGCCAAACTGGTGGCAAGTGGCATCTTGGCAGCTGCACGCTTGACTTTTCTCAGTTCATGGGCAGTTATTTTGCGCCTTGGTTTTTCCACACGCTTCTTGCGACCCTGTTGACTATTTTGAATGAAACGCTTGATTGTTCGATGATCACGCTTCAGAAGCTTTGCAATTTTAAGACTGCTGCATCCCTCTGCAAGATATCTCACTATTTTTGACTTTTCAGAGCCTGTCAAGTCCTTCTTTTGACCCATTTTGCCAAAGGAAAGGAAGTTGCCTAATAATTATGCACACCTGATATAGGGTGTTGATGTCATTAGACCACACCCCTTCTCATTACAGAGATGCATATCACCTAATATGCTTAATTGGTAGTAGGCTTTCGAGCCTATACAGCTTGGAGTAAGACAACATGCATGAAGAGGATGATGTGGACAAAATACTCATTTGCCTAATAATTCTGTACTCCCTGTATGTGTCACGACCTCTCCTGCACCCCGGCTCACCTCACACCTCTCATCCTAGCCAGACATAAGGCCTGCGCTCGTACACAGCTGAACTATGTGTGACTTCAAGAGTTGGGAGTTCGCCTTGTAATCGGAAGATTGCCGGTTCGAGCCCCAGCTCGGACAGTCTCGGTCGTTGTGTCCTTGGGCAAGACACTTCACCCGTTGCCTACTGGTGGTGGTCAGAGGGCCCGGTGGCGCCAGTGTCCGGCAGCCTCGCCTCTGTCAGTGCGCCCCAGGGTGGCTGTGGCTACAACGTAGCTTGCCATCACCAGTGTGTGAATGTGTGCGTGAATGGGTGAATGACTGGATATGTAAAGCGCTTTGGGGTCCTTAGGGACCATAAAGGCGCTATATAAATACAGGCCATTTACCATTCTAGACTAAATGTCACACTCAACTGATGCTACTCAAACCATGAAGGAAACTTACTTAAAATGAACATAAATGAAACTTAAAACTTACTTAAAAGGATATAAGTGATAAATGATACAAACTTAAATCATAGCTCTAGAGGATATAAGTAATAAAAGATAAAAGTAACTCCAGGCGTATGTCATGTAAGCAGGTGTGTTGCAATTCCTTTCAGAGCTCCTGTCCTCCTCACCGTGTATTGGCTGATCATTAACGCCTGCCAAGAGTCTCTGACCCTCTCTTGACCAGGAGCCACAGCTCTTTAATAAGCTCAACTGCAATCATGTATAAAAGATTAAAATCATTTTCATAACAAAGGTTTTTTCTTCTCAGATCTGCCAATATGTTTGCTCGTCTCCATTACAGTTTAATCATTGAAAATTACACTGATCAGCATACTATGTGGAAGTTACAGATTACATAATGGCAAAAGCATTCTGTCAGACCCCTCAGGTGTTCCACAGGGCTCAGTGCTAGGACCAATTCTATTTACATTATACATGCTTCCCTTAGGCAGCATCATTAGAAGACATAGCATAAATTTTCACTGCTTTGCAGATGACACGCAGCTCTATCTGTCCATGAAGCCAGGTAACACACACCAATTAGTTAAACTGCAGGAATGTCTTAAAGACATAAAGACCTGGATGGCCGCTAACGTTCTGCTTCTTAATTCAGATAAAACTGAGGTTATTGTACTCGGCCCTGAAAATCTTAGAAATATGGTATCTAAGCAGATTCTTACTCTGGATGGCATTACCTTGGCCTCCAGTAATGCTGTGAGGAACCTTGGAGTCATTTTTGACCAGGACATGTCCTTCAACGCACATATTAAACAAATATGTAAGACTGCTTTTTTCCATTTGCGCAACATCTCTAAAATTAGAAATATCCTGTCTCAGAGTGACGCTGAAAAACTAGTTCATGCATTCATTATTCCAGGCTGGACTACTGTAATTCTTTATTATCAGGATGTCCTAAAAACTCGCTGAAAAGTCTTCAGCTAATCCAAAATGCTGCAGCAAGAGTACTGACAGGGACTAGAAAGAGAGAGCATATTTCTCCTGTTTTGGCTTCCCTTCATTGGCTTCCTGTTAAATCCAGAATTGAATTCAAAATCCTGCTCCTCACATACAAGGTCTTAAATAATCAGGCCCCATCTTATCTTAATGACCTTGTAGTACCATATCACCCTATTAGAGCACTTCGCTCTCGCTCTGCAGGCCTACTTGCTGTTCCTAGAGTATTTAAAAGTAGAATGGGAGGTAGAGCCTTCAGTTTTCAGGCCCCTCTTCTGTGGAACCAGCTTCCAGTTTGGATTCGGGAGACAGACACTATCTCTACTTTCAAGATTAAACTAAAGCATATAGTTAGGGCTGGACCAGGTGACCCTGAATCCTCCCTTAGTTATGTTGCAATTAGGGGTGGGTTTTTAAAATCGATTCTGGCTTGGATAACGTAAAATCGATCCATTAAAATCCTGAATCGATTTTTTAATATAAATTTATTTTGCCCGAAATGCCAGAATCTCAGGTGAAATCTCACAAAATTTCAACAACCACCAAACAGTTAAGACAGTAAATGAGAGCAGGAACACGGATTCTGCACAAAGACGTAAACACACAGCCCAGACCCGCGGATCAGAATCAGTGAGATGTCGCCTTTCTCACCTGACGGCACGGACACGGTCGGATCTGTCGGCGGGTCCGCGCTTTTGTTCACGCCCTTTTTGCGCTGATTCTAAAGCTGTTAGTTTTATCTCTCGCCACACAATATTGGCCGAACCAGCAGCAAAACAAGATCCAAACTACGCTTCACATAAACATCGTCACTCTGACTTTTACTGTTTTGCTTCCACCACGATGCACAGCTCCCCCCCCCCCTCTCTCTCTGTACTTCAACAACAGTTTCCCGTCTAAAAATCTGTTTTCTGCATTATTCGCTTGCTATACGCACAAGTCTACCGTTGTTTACAGCACTGTCGGCCGCTGTTTTTTTCCCTTTTACATTCTTCCGAAAAGAAAACCGAATTTCTGCTGTTCAATATTGAACCAAATTAAACTTTTTAAAATTATGCAAAATGCAAAACGCTCAGCCGTGTCTCTAATAAAACCGCTGTAACGTCAGAGGTAACGTTCATATGTTGATTAATGGTTTTCTTTCGTTTTTGATGTACTGCAGAATACTTTTTTATAAAATCCCAGGCCAGGAAAATCACCTTCATGTTTTTCTGTGTTTTATCTTCAGCTACTTTGACACAAAGGCATCTGCTGTGACGCTCACACCTTTGATAAAGTCTTGCGTGTGTCAGCTTCCTTTTTATTGATACAAAAATATGTAAATGTACTGATCTGAATTATAATATTTCTGACTGTCAAAATTTCACAGATTCAAATTGAATTGAATCGAATCGAATCGAATTAAATCGAATCGTGGATCGAATCGATTCGGGACCTTGTGAATCGGAATTGAATCGATTCTAGAAATCAGTGACGATACCCAGCCCTAGTTGCAATAGACGTAGGCTGCCGGGGATTCCCATGATGCATTGAGTTTTTCCTTTCCAGTCACCTTTCTCACTCACTATGTGTTAATAGACCTCTCTGCATCGAATCATATCTGTTATTAATCTCTGTCTCTCTTCCACAGCATGTCTTTCATCCTGTTTTCCTTCTTTCACCCCAACTGGTCGCAGCAGATGGCCCCACCCCTCCCTGAGCCTGGTTCTGGAGGTTTCTTCCTGTTAAAAGGGAGTTTTTCCTTCCCACTGTCGCCAAAGTGCTTGCTCATAGGGGGTCATACACTGTTAACCTTTGCTGTATTTTTCACAGTAAAATACCACAAAATGCCCAGTAACTTACCTGAAAACATTTCTACAGTTAATTACTGTAATTTGCTATGCATTATGGGTATATTAAGGTTATTTACAGTAACTTACTGTATTTTTTAAAATTGCGGTAGTAGTTATACCTACCGTTAACACATTAGCAGTAGTGCTACTGTATTATGTGATTTGAATGGTTCATCATTGTGTATTTTTACTCTTTCAGTGGTTGGTTGCAATAGTGCATTACATTTTAACTCTTTCACTGCTAACCATTTCCAGATTTTCCTCCAACCTATGCCATTTGTCAGTATGATACCAGTGAAAGTATTATGGTTTTGACTTTTTAGGGGACTTGCCTGTGTGTAAGGTTCAAGAATTCTGATCATCTAATCTGCTGCATGCAGTTGTATGCACATGCACAGCTGCTGCAAATGTGTGCTTGCCACTGCGTTGCCATAGAGATCAATTCAAGTGACAGCTTCTGTAAGGAAATTTTATAAAGCAAGGTTCTCCAAATCTCTCCCAAAATTCTGTGTTTTCTTAATTGACTTCCATTCATATGTAAAGACTATAGGGTTAACTACAAATAAAAAAAAGCAGAATTCACATTGTTGCATCTCCATCACTTATCTCTGATTAACCCTGAACAAGATTCACACTTCCTTTTGTTAATTTTTTAACTTGCCACTATTCTGTTGTTGGATTTCACTTAGGCTGTTGCTGCTGTCTGTTTTTGTGTAATTTTGTACTTGTGACAAGTAGTGAATAAAGTTATTTAAAAAAGACGCAGAAAGGCGAACTTTAGTCAGTGGAGAATATTATAATAATTTGGCGGAGGCTTCTCAGTCGACCAGTAACTGAATTGCTCATTTACTGAACGTGCAACATGTACAGAACTCTTCTGGGAACTAGTCAACCCAACTTAGTGAAACACACACTGAATGCATGCTGGCCCCGCCCACCTACCTACCTCTACCAACCACCACTCCATATCCTGACTGACATGACCTGTGATCCAGTGATTGACAGGGGAGGAAAGACTGGCCAACTTTGTTAGCTCTTCGTTAGGATATGCTCGAGAGGACAAAAGATTTTGCACCTCGTTATTGTTGGACCTCTGTGTGGAAACAGCGAACGGGACGTCATAAGGTAATGCAAAGGACTCTCCTACCTAACATACTCGTTTATTAACTTTTAAGAGCATATATATTTTTTGTGTGTGGGGGGGAGGGGGGGCTTAAACTCGGTGTTAGCTTGGTCGAAATAGCATATTAGCTGAATTATTCTGGAAAAAATAGGTTGTGTGTGGTTTTTTTTTCTTTTCTTATTTAAATATATATTTAGATATATATTTTCCACGGGGAGGGGCGAGGAACACAGGCGCAACACAGTCTGTCTTTTTCCCGCCGAGTGTGGTGCATTGTCCTCCTGCGCTTCTGTTCTATGACTATTGAGAGGCTAGCCACGCTAACAGTGGGACATTTAGCTTCAGCTCTTTGAAAGACAAGACAAAGCAGCAGGTAAAAATACACATTTAATGAGAATAAAGAAAGACGACTTTTTTTTGGAAGTTTAGAGACTGCTAAAACAATCTTATCCAGTTTTGAGCTTGCTCATGTAGGTTAGCCTGCTTTATTTAATTTTGTGTGAGCTGCAGTACACAACATTAAAAAGTTAATATAACATTAGGTTGGTGGCGCTAGGAACTCCAACCTAAGTTTAATATTTATTTATTTTTTTAAGTGGGAAGGGGAGCATGTTTTTTTTTCCTTTAATACAACGTCTTCCAGGGTCTTTTTCATAGGAAAACCATGTAATGTCTGTGTTAGGTTGGTCAAAAGAGCAATTAGTTGAATTATTCTGGAAAAGATGGGTTGTGTGGTTTTTTTTTTTTATTTACTTATGTAAATATATTTTTCAAGGGTTAAATAAATGCAACATTAAATTAACAATTGTCTCTCTGTCTTTTCCCGCCCAGTGTGGTGCATTGCTGTCCTCCTGCCCTTGCTGGCCGCGCTGACAGTGTGATGTAGCCTCAGTTCTTTGAGAGACAAGACAAAACAGCAGGTAAAAAGACATATTTAGTGAGAATAAAGTTAGACAACATTTTTTTTTGAAATTTAAAGACTGCTAAAACAATCAAACCCAGTTTTGAAGTTTCTCATGCAGGTTAGCCTGCTCTAATCTCAACTGTGGTTTATTGTTTCATAGGTTCCATTTAAAAAGCAAGACAGTGTAGTGGTCTGTAAATTAGTCGCAGTTAGTGGCAGTGCCATTGTTAAGGGGTTTAACATCAGCTTGACAGACCCTCCAAAATTTTTCCTCTAGTGTTTCAGGGTCTGCATGGTTTAAGTTAATAACATTGATCTATAGATAGTTTTTCTTTTAACTTTTTCCCATTTTTTGATACAACCCAAGCAATGTAGATCCCTTCTTTAATAATAGAACAAACAGATAATATATTGAGATGTTTTTCAGTCACTGTTGTGTTGTTGCCATGCTCTTTGCAAATTAAAAGTTAAGTCAAATTCACACACATGCAGCCATGTATAGGTGTAGATTTTGTGGTGTTTGTAGTTCAGAATTAAGACAATTTTGTTATCATATGAAGAAACATCAGCACACAGCTAATTAACAGGGGTTTGTCTGTTTTATATTGTACAAAAATATAATACACACAGTTTGCTGCTGTTTCTCTTATTATTTATTATACACAGTGACCAACAGGAAAAAACAGCCTAACATTTCAGCACAGGCCAAAATGCCAAAACATTAGGCAGTTTTTTCCTGTAATTGATCATAATTTTCATTACATAATAAATAATAAGAGAAATAGCAGCAAACCGTGTGGATTCTATTTTTGTACAGTGTGAGGCCTGCTATCCAGCATTCTTGTGGAAACCTTATTTGTAAGGGTGAGCACATTGTCTTATTGGACTCTTGTCTGTTTTTAGGGAATAATTTCATGTCTGCAAGCCGCTGGATGATCAGTTTGGAGGGCAAGGTATTTTATGAGCCTGAGCAGATGCATGACTTTGGCAGCACCCTTGCTGGCTTCTTTGCGTCATACTACGTTTTCAACCTTGAGTATCAGGAGTCAGCGTCCATCACACTGGAGATGATACAGAGGTAAATACTTTACACCATTAAAGCTTACACCATTTAGGAATGAAATATATGTGATAGCTTGACTACAGTTGCAGAAACATATAGGTGATTGCTGTAATGTATGTTTTAATTTTGAAATTAAAGCAGCCTTTTTTCCGTTAAAAGGTTCTTTGTGAGGATGAATCCAGACATGGGAACAAAATGCCCTGCAAAACTTGGTACAAGCCGCAAGACAGGTCGTGTCGTAAAGAGGAAGGTTACAAGCATCAGCCCTCGGATCACCACCTTCCTCCAGCGGCTCTCTGGAGGACTTCCAACTAAGTAAGAATACAGAGATGATAATATCTTTTACATAGCTGATAATTATATACAGTTAAGCCCATAATTATTCATACCCCTGCCAAATTTTGACTTAAAGTTACTTTTGTTCAACAAGCAAGTTCTTTTTTGAGCAGAAACGACACAGGTGTCTCCCCAAAGATAATAAGACGATGTACAAGAGGCATCATTGTGGAAAAAAATATTTCTCAGGTTTTATTTATATTTTAGCAAAAAGTATCATGTTCAGAATTATTCATACCCTTCTCAATAATCAATAGAAAAAAGCCTTTATTGGCTATTACAGCAATCAAACGCTTCCTATAATTGCAGACCAGCTTTTTGCATGTCTCCACAGGCATTTTTGCCCATTCATCTTTAGCAATGAGCTCCAAATCTTTCAGGTTGGAAGGTCTTCTTGCCATCACCCTGATCTTTAGCTCCCTCCACAGATTCTCAATTGGATTCAAGTCAGGACTCTGGCTAGGCCACTGCAAAACGTTAATGTTGGTGTCTGCTAACCATTTCTTCACCACGTTTGCTGTATGTTTTGGGTCATTGTCGTGCTGAAATGTCCACTGGTTCCCAAGGCCAAGTTTTTCTGCAGACTGCCTGATGTTGTTGAGAATCTTCATGTATTGCTCTTTTTTCATGGTGCTGTTTACTGTGATTAGGTTCCATGGTCCATTGGCTGAAAAACACCCCCAAAGCATTAGGTTCCCACCACCATGTTTGACAGTGGGGATGGTGTTCTTTGGGTTGAAGGCTTCTCCATTTTTATGCCAAATGAAGGCAACATCATTGTGACCAAATAATTCAATTTTTGTTTCATCTGACCATAACACTGAAGACCAGAAATCTTCTTCTTTGTCCAGATGAGCATTTGCAAAGGCCAAATGAGCTTTGGCATGCCTTAGAAGTGCCTGGAGAAGTGGCGTTTTCCTTGGTCTGCATCCGTGGAACCCAGCAGTGTCCGTTGGACTGTCTGCCTTGAGACATTGCTACCAGCAGAGCCCAGATTCACCAGAATGGCCTTGGTGGTGATCCTTGGATTCTTTTTCACCTCTCTCACTATTCTCCTGGCCAGCACAGGTTTCACTTTTGGCTTCCGACAACGTCCTCTGAGATTTTCCACAGTGCGGAACATCTTGTATTTTTTAATAATACTTTGCACTGTAGCCACTGGAACTTGAAAACATTTGGATGTGGCCTTGTAGCCCATTCCTCACTTGTGAGCAGCCACAATGCACAGCTGCAGGTCCTCACTGAGTTCCTTTGTCTTAGCCATGAATGTCCACAGACCACCTGCAGAGAGCTGCTGTTTTTCACCTGTTGAGTTGATCAAAACAGCTATTTCCAATTAATCAGGGTAATTAGGATGCTTTAGAACAGCTTTGACTATTTGGAATGGTATGGAACTTTGGATTTTCCCAGAGACTGTGACAGTTTGTAAAGGGTATGAATAATTCTGGACATGATACTTTTTGCTCAAATGTAAATAAAAGCTGAGAAATATTTTTTTCCACAATGATGCGTGCTGTACATCATCTTATTATCTTTTGTGAGACGCCTGTGTCATTTCCAGTCAAAAAATAACTTGCTAGTTGAATAAAAGTAACTTTAAGTCAAAATTTGCCAGGGGTATGAATAATTATGGGATTAACTGTACATACTGTACACACATCCATACAACAGTATGAATGATCTCAGACAGATGTGAACAAGTGAATAACCTGAGCAAACATGAATATTGATGATGTGTCTTTGACAGGTGGTGACGAAGACTACGCTGAACCCGACCATCCTGGTAACGGAAATCTAAATCCCATGTCACATTCTATTTCCTGGGACCCACTGATAATTATATTTCCTGGGACCCACTGATAATTATTACATTTTGTAAATGATTTTTGTTTTACAATTGTAATAGTTTATTTAATGTTCATGCTGGTGGGTTTGTCCTGTTTTTAGTGGAATGAAAAACTGTTTTCCTTAAAAAAATCAGACACAGAAAGTTGAAGGACTGTGTAGTTTTCATGTATGCTTCTATTTATTTTGGTTATTGACATTGTTTTTATTCAGTTGAAAAATGTTTTTCTTGTTAAAAAAATTATCAACAATAAATGTTGGTTTAATTCACTATTCTGAGACTACTTTATTGAATTATATTGTTTTTTGTAAATGTTCTTATATTGAAGATGAATGTTAATATTATTTTATATGCTGCAAAACACAATTACAGTCTAAACAAATTATACTATACACAATTACAGTGTTATACCATAAACCACATTTGCAGTACAGTGATACTATAAAACTTAATCACGGTAAGTCTTTCTAACTGTAAACCACGTTTACAGTAAAGCAGCATTACCACAAACAACATTTACAGTAAAGCTGTTATACTGTAATATATGTTTACAGTAAAGTGGTTTAACTGTAAAACATCACAACAGTAAAGATACTGTAGATCAGTAATTACAATAACTTACTGGCAATAGTGTTGCCAGTAAGTTGCTGTAAAAATACAATAAAATGTCTAACAGTGTATGATTGTTGGGTTTTTCTCTGTATTTATTATTGTGCTATCTACTGTACAATATAAAGCACCTTGAGGTGACTTTTGTTGTGATTTGGCGCTATATAAATAAAATTGAATTGAATTGAATTGCATTGAATTGAATTGAACTAAAAAATGCTGTAATTAAACCTATACTGAAAAAGGACAATCTTGACAAGACACAAAGAACAACTACAGGTCAATCTCAAATCTCCCATTTTTAAGTAAGATCATTGAAAAAGCAGTTTCTCAACAGTTCAATTACTTCCTAACACAGATGAATGCTATGATGCCTTCCAGTCCGGTTTTAGACAGAACCACAGCACTGAAACCGCTCTGACCAAAGTGTTTAATGACATATGTCTGAATACAGACAGTGGAAAAACGTCAGGATCTCAGTGCAGCATTTGATACAGTTGACCACCACATGTTATTCAAACGACTGGATAACTGGGCAGGTCTTTTAGGAACTGTACTAAACTCATTCAAAACATACTTAGAAAACAGGAAATACTTTGTATCAATAGGTAACTTCACATCTGAGCAGACAAGTATCACATGTGGAGATCCCCAAGGTTCCATCTTGGGAGCCCTTATGTTTAACATTTACATGCTCCCACTGGCACAGATTATAAAGAACAACAAAATAAACTATCACAGCTATGCAGATGACACACAAATATATATTACAATGTCACCAGGAGACCGAGGCCCTGTACAGGCTCTTGGTAAATGCACTGAGGAAATTAATGACTGGTTGTACCACAATTTTCTCCAGCTAAACAAAAAACAAAACTGAAGTAATAGTCTTTGGTGCCAAAGAAAAACGATTACAGGTCACCAGCGAACTTCAATCTATACAAACCTAAAAACCACAAACCAGGCGAGAAATTTGGGTGTAGTGATGGATGCAGACCTAAACTTAGAAAAACCCATTAAGACAATAACAAAATCACCTTACTATCACCTCAAGAATATTTCAAAGATAAAAGATCTGATGTCTCAACAGGACCTGGAAAAACTAGTCCATGCATTCATCTTTAGTAGGCTTGATTACTGTAACAGCATCTTTACAGGTCTACCTAAAAAATCAGACAGACAACTACAGCTCATTCAGAACTCTGCTGCTAGAGTCCTCACTAAGACCAAAAAAGTAGACCACATCAGTCCAGCTCTGAGGTCTTTACACTGGCTGCCTGTCCGTCAGAGGATAGACTTTAAAGTTCTGATGCTGGTCTATAAAGCTCTGAATGGTTTAGGACCAAAATACATCAGTGACCTCCTGACCCAGTATGAACCTTCCAGATCCCTCAGGTCATCTGGATCCGGTTTTTTATCAGTTCCCAGAGTCAGCACCAGACACGGAGAAGCTGCATTCAGCTTTTATGCTCCATATATCTGGAACAAACTCCCAGAAAGCCTCAGATTAGCTAAAACACTCAGTTTATTTAAATCCAGGTTGAAGACTCACCTCACCTCAGCTGCATTTGAATAAAGCACCAAATCCACACTTTTAAGCTTAAATTCCAAAACTTACATTTTAACTACTGATTTTATCTACTGTTCTGATTTTATCTACTTTTTTATCTTTTAACTCAATTTTAACTGCTTTTTATTTGTTTTTGTTTTTAATGTCTCTGTAAAGCACTTTGAATCACCTTGTTGTTGAATTGTGCTATATAAATAAACCTGCCTTGCCTATAGTTAATATTTCACAGAGCTTCACAAACGTGCAGTGTAAACACCATAAACAAAGTGTATGTGAAGATTTCTCCTCTACTCCTGTGCTTCTGTCCAACATCAGAGGTCAGCTGGTGTTTTTCACTGTGCACAGACATAAACACTGTTCTCTCCATCAGCAGGAGGGTTGTTCTTAACCCTCATAATGACTTCCTGTTTGCCATTCACCTGTGTTCCTCAGGAGTCAAAAATATCCTCACTTCATTTGAGTGTTTTTTAAAGTACATGGCATAAATTGCCAGTCAATTCAGTGTTACACCTTAGTTTTACTTAAGATTAACACATTACCACAAAATTACCCTTCATTTGGTAATATAAGGCCACCAGACCTTGTTTACATAAACCTATACTCTGTTTTTGAGTGAAAATTAAATGAGACGAAAAAATATTTAAATGTTTAGACTATTTCGACTCTTTGACTAACCACAGAGTGCTGTACATTGAACTTAGAATGGTTTTTTTGAAGCATTTAAAATTTTTAAACGGCAGCCCTCCCTTGGATCTCAGGTCTTTGGTCTGGGGCTCGGTCTGCTCTGGAGTAGCCAGCCGAGGATAGCCTGGCAGCTCTTTTCTAGGGTGGTGGCGCAACTGTCCCTCCAGCAGTCCTCCTTGGGCGCTTACAAGTGCTTTGGGGGGCCTCTAGAAGTCCGGGGCCTGGTTCTCCTCCGTGCCTGCTTCCTAACTTGGAAGGCAGGGCTATGACTCCCCACACCTACTATTAAACAGTAACATGGAGAAACCTTTTGAGTACGCACACAGGTGTTCACAGGCACAAACTATCTTTGTTGGGAGGTCCATGCATTTTTTCTGTCTTTCTCTTTCCAATCCTCTGGTCCTGTCTGTTCTGATTGTAGTAACTGAAAATAAAAAATAATGCAAAATGCTAATAAAAATCTAATAAACTATAAAAATCAAGTGGACCAGCGTAGTAAAGGGTCCCCTTGGGAAAATCAAAATGTTGGGCATTTTTCTTGGCCTTCAAAAAATAATTCTGATGCTAAAGTGCCGGGGAGAACATGCAAAAACAAAAAGAAGAAGAAGAATATATCTAACACCATCACTCAGCTCTGTGTTGTTTCCTTTCTCAGTAACTTCTATTTTTGTTGTGTTGCTTCCTCCTTTTTCTCTTTGGTTCCTGTTTTCATGTTCTCACCACTTTAAATCAATTTGTCATGCAATGCTTGTAAGCCTCCTTTTCAGTTAAGACGCACTCAGATAAAACACTAATTTCAGTCAAAAAGCAGGGTCACATACATGTTCTCATGTTCTGTGTCTTTTGATACTCAATATTTCAAAACAAAGTTGCATTACAGGTGGTGAGTTTGTGGTGTTGGAGCTTTTCAGCAGCTGCTCTTTTCTTTTTGCATTTAATGGATGAAGACAAAGATGGAGAAGTGTCATTACTCACAAACAAATATTTATCTGAATGTGAAATATGAGTTGAACAAAGTATGTTATTAGTCTAAAACTACACCTTAGGATGGAGCTCGTACTGCTGATCACACAATTTATAATGTCGGACTGAGAGTTCACTGCTTCAGGATTTATCTTCACTGTTGGCGAGGAAATAGTGTTTGATGTTCAACCTGAGCCAACCACAAACTTTAAATTTGTAATAAAAGGATTTTGGTGGTGGCAAATTTTACCTGTTAGCAACAAAGAAACAGAAGAATGAAGCTTAGCTCGTAAATGTGGACTGCCAGCCTTTACCACCCCGACTCTCATCGTATGACAGGACAGGCTTCAGCCCAATCTACAACGCTGAACTGGATAAATGGTTGAGAAAAGGGATGAATGGAAATGTCTGAAGCACATTATCAGGTGGTGGGACAGATCATACGGTAACATGATGATTTTAATCTTTATAAATGATAACTACAGGCTGCGGCTCATTAAAGCAAGCCCCGCCCTCACCAACCCCTCAGTGTGGCGACATTTACTGAGACTCTGCATGTGTTAAAGGGGAAGTGATGAAGCTGAAGGCGTCTCCGTGCTTCTCAGATTGATGTTCAGTCGTCATCCAGACACAATGAAGACTCCGTGTGTCTCTCTGCTCCTCGGTGAGTCAAACTCAGAGCTGCTGCTCATTTATTCATCAGCATTAAACTGAATGGAACCATTCTACTCCTATGCTCCTTCATTCATTTATTATCCATTTAATAGAGATTCACTGCACTGAACAAAGAAATGACAGGAAGCTCTTCCTGACTCGCAAAGCTGGAGATAATATTGGAACCAAATTTTCATTAAAGTGGATTGAGCCGTTCTACTTTTAAATACTCTAGGAACAACAAATAGGCCTGCAGTGTGAGAGCGAAGTGCTCTAATAGGGTGATATGGTACTACAAGGTCATTAAGATAAGATGGGGCCTGATTATTTAAGACCTTGTATGTGAGGAGCAGGATTTTGAATTCTGGATTTAACAGGAAGTCAGTGAAGGGAAGCCAAAACAAGAGAAATCTGCTCTCTCTTTCTAGTCCCTGTCAGGACTCTTGCTGCAGCATTTTAGATTAGCTGAAGCAGGGACGATTCTAGGATCAGAGTTTTGGGGGTGCTGAGCACCCAGAGAGCTGCCCAGCCAGGCAAGATAAACTTTACTTGTCACAGAGACTTCTTCCCCGTCTCTGTCAGTCCCTGCATCCTTAAATGCCTTAAATCCTAAATGCCTCCAGTTGTCCCGAGTTCTCTCTGACTGTCTCCGTGGTGCTTTATTGTCCTAGTCTTCATCTCCATTTTCATCACCATCATTTTACCATCTCTGTGCAAGTCTGCAAATTTCTTTATTAAATCATAAGATTCTTACATTCATCAAGTCTCTCTGTACCTGGGTCCTCGTCACAAAACATGACATCACTGTTTTGTACATTTTAACACAATTCAATCTCCACATTTGTGAAAGAAAAGCAAAACACTTTTTTGAAAACATGAACATGAACAGAGCATCGGCTTCTCTTTACAGCTCCTCACTCCACCAGGGCACCGTTTGGCACTTTCCAATAGTGAGCAAATGGGGTGCATGTACTGCAGCAGTCATACAGACAACCATGTTCTTAAAGAGGATCATAAAATGTTTCAAACCAGTCCAGTCCCTCTTTCCTATCTCCCTCTTTGGACTGACAATCATACACAAATAGATTGTATTCAATTAGATGAAAAAAATTACATTAATATGAAAAAAAAGATACTATTGAGATCACTATTAAGTACTCTGGTCCTCTCTCAGTGTACTTTTAACCAAAAGGCTAAAAATCTAAAAGTTATAAATATTGAAACACTGATCCAACATAATTCTTGATTGACAGATCATTTGATCTTACAATTTTACCTGAATGTGGCTCCTTTTTTGAAAAAAACATCCTTATATCCATTATGAACCTGGTTGTCTCTCTCTACACACACACTCACACACCAGGAGTTATAAGGTTAATGGGCATATAGTTAGTTAGCTAGTTAGTATCCATTTCAAACAGGACAACAGTAGGCTACAGATAATTAAAAATTTTAGATTTTAAATAGGCTGTATAAATTTCAATGGGAGCAACAGGATGGTCAAATGTCGCTGAATTTACTCCAGAGCAGGACAGATTGAAGGGTAGCAAACATTCAATTCTGGATTTAACAGGAAGCCAATGAAGGGAAGCCAAAACAGGAGAAATATGCTCTCTCTTTCTAGTGCCTGTCAGGACTCTTGCTGCAGCATTTTGGATTAGCTGAAGACTTTTCAGCGAGTTTTTAGGACATCCTGATAATAATGAATTACAGTAGTCCAGCCTGGAATAATGAATGCATGAACTAGTTTTTCAGCGTCACTCTGAGACAGGATATTTCTAATTTTAGAGATGTTGCGCAAATGGAAGAAAGCAGTCTTACATATTTGTTTAATATGTGCGTTGAAGGACATGTCCTGGTCAAAAATGACTCCAAGGTTCCTCACAGTATTACTGGAGGCCAAGGTAATGCCATCCAGAGTAAGAATCTGCTTAGATACCATATTTCTAAGATTTTCAGGGCCGAGTACAATAACCTCAGTTTGATCTGAATTAAGAAGCAGAAAGTTAGCGGCCATCCAGGTCTTTATGTCTTTAAGACATTCAAGTAATCCGGTCTTTAAGTGATGATGTGAGGATTTCTGCTTCCACACCGAAACTATCCTACGTTTAATATGGCTTTTGTGTTTTTAACATTTTTTAATGCTTTGTATCTTGTTCTATTGAATCTCAACCCCTCCCACCTAAAAACTGTCACTGTCGGCCTGTCTCGGTTTTTATCACCACCATTTATTTTAAAGCTCAGTTTTTAAAACCTGCTGATATAACTAAAGCCCAGTGTTATGATTTAATGTTGTCAGTGTTTTGTTTTATGTTATGTTTAAGGATTTGTTCTCGTTTCCTGTTTTATTGTGAAGGTCTGCGTCTCATGTGAGTGTGTTCAGTTTTACCTCTGTCTCGTCTTGTTGATTATTCCCAGCTGTGTTCCCCACCTGTGTGCAATCTCCCTGTGTTTCCCTGTGTGTATTTAAGTCGCGTTCTCTGTCTTTGTTTTTTTTGGGGCTGGTCCGTCTGTGTATCCACTATGTTCCACTCGGGTGTCTGGTGTTAGTATCTTAGTTTTGTAAATAGTTGTAAATAGTCTTGTCAAGTAGCAATCGTGTATTTTGTTCACCTTGTACATATTCTTCACTGCAGCAGCCTAGTAGGCGTGAGAAGCCATTTTTGTTTAAGTTTTCTCCTGTTTTTCGGTTAGAAAGTTAGGTAAGTGGATTGTCTTTTGGTTGGTTTTTATTTTGTGTAGGAAAGCACAGGGACCAGTAGGGAGTTTTGTTTGTTATTTTTGGCACTGCTCACAGCTGATAAATAAACCTGGCTGCTTAGCATTTTAGAAGATATTGTTGTTTGTGTATTTACTTGGGTGGTCTGTGTGTGGGCCAATTTCTTGTTGCGTTCATACACGCCTAGACAAAGAACGTAACACCAGCCTATGCAGCAGTACCCTCTGATGTATAGTGGTCACTGGAGTGGAGAGCTACTAAAACGTACATATCTCTCAAATGCATTGGTTTCTATGGTGGAACTGCATATTATCCTCTTGAGTGCTCTCTGCTGCCATATTCCATTGAGGTCAATTCAGTGTTCAGTTAGTGCAACTGCAGGTAAATTTCCTCTGAATCAAAGATGGCAGACAAACTGTCACCCCTGGCGACCACTGCTGGCTTATCCTGTCAATCCTTCTATGCTAAAAGAGCCCAACAAGTAAAAAAAATATGATGATATGCAGTAACATCTAGGGAAGGATATTATCTCTTTGGAATAATAAATTGTTGTGTCTAATATGTAGAAAACTACGATTAACCATGTGTCCAATGAAGTGGACATCATGCATTACCCACCATATTTTTTTAACATAAGTCATAAAATGCTTCACTGTTTCTTGGGACTGTTTTGGTTATAAGTAACCGTATAATTGTTACATTTATAAGCTACTCATTTAAAATATATATATTTGTGCAGATCAGCTGTAGTTTGAGTTACTATAATAATTATTTTATCATATTTTGTAGATTTCAAATGCAGCAAAAAATAAGGCAGCGTACAGAATAGTCCAGGAAATTCCATCCAGCTCCATTGATGATGATGATTTCATTAATGAGTGCAGTGATGATGATTGGCTGCCAGAGAAGAACAGAGACATAGGAGCTACCTATGATGAAGACACAGACAGTCATGATACAGAAAGTGAGAATGATGAGGGGCAGGATGAAGAGGAAGGTCAGCATGATCAGGGAGCTGTGGGAGATGAGCACATGGCACCTGACCATACTCAAGCCCGCAAAAATGTTTGGAAAGTCGAAAACAATGACTTTGATGGAGACTTGCCTCCTATCTAGGGGAGTGGAAATTGAATGTGGAGGGGAAGGATCCCATAGATTTCTTCAGACTATATGAATACATTTGAAGTGTACCAAGGCTCTGCAAGTAGTGGTCGAATCAGTGAATTGGGAATGGCTGAAGATGTGGTGATGCGTCTTTGTGATGACATAAAACAAAAATCACAAGGTGTTTTTTGATAACTTCTTCTGCAGCAGCACACAGCAAATCCAGCATGTCCAAATTAACACTGTCAGATTTGATTTCAACACTATTAAAGTGTCTATATGGGTCCACACCAGAGAGTGTTAATTTAACTCTTTTTGGAGAGTTGGTAAGTTAACTCTGATTTCGTGTTAAACACCAAATCTATCTGGAGTTGATAATTTAACACTTACTAATGCTAACTAGGTGTTAAGAGTTTATATATTAACTCTCAAAGAGTATTTTATTTTAACTACATAAGAGTTATCTTCTAATTAATTCTAAAAAGTGGAAATTCTACTGTTCTGAACTTCTAGGAATTCCTTTGGAAATAAACATTTATTAAAAAGATGCAATGGTTTTTGAAAAACATTTATTCTGAACTGCACCACAATTTTAAAACATTTTCTGAAAGATGTAACAATGTACATGTTCTCACTTTCATTAGAATTTTGTTTATCAAAAGGTCTGACATAGGTGAGCTGGTAAATGCAAATAAATAACAGCACTCTCATCACTTATTTCTTCAATACAATATGCATGTCCTTCATTCATCACTTTGTGGAACTTCAACGCACTTCTGCTCTCCCCCATATTCCACCTTCATATTCACGGCATATTCTGTGTGGAGATTGATTAAAAATTAGTTGACACTAATTAATTGCACAATTAATCCGGTAATCAATTGCAGCACAGTAAAAAAAGGAATCATTTTTGAGCCATTACTTGTGTAAAGTATTTTCCCAAAAGACAAGGACACAGACAACAGGTAATACTGAACTAAATTTAAAACCTCACCTTTTTCATTTTTACCTAAACCGTGTGCACAAAACTCTGTAGGGATTTAAATGCTAACGTAGAACCCAGTCAGGACATCTGCTACTGCTGTTTGCTCGGTTTGTTTTTTTATGGGAGATCGTTTTCAGGCTTCAGTAGCACCATTATACCAACATTTCACATTCTAGACATTATTTTAGGTGTATTTAAGTTGACCAAAAATTTGACTGAAAATTCACATGCAAGCTTTTTTTCAAGGCTTTAGTATTTGCCCGCAAACAATACATTTCAGCTAGCTAAAACAGAATATTATGCTATCACCGAGCAACATGGCTAATGCCTTTCACACAGCTTTGTCTCAACTCCAAAGAGCCACAGAAGTAAAAGCTAATAATAATAATTGAAACAATCTTTGAAAAAATGACTTACCAAGCATGTCAAACAACTCAAATATGTAGAGCAAAAGGTTCTGAATTGCTTCACTTCAGCTTCGATTGGAGCCTATAGTGCTGGGGGCGGAGTCTGTGAATTGACTATGTGCACGTTAGCGTATGCTACTTCCGGTGCGGAAACTCCTGTGGGGAGCTTTGTTTCCGGTGTCCTATTCGCGCCTTGTTTACGGTCCAAAACAAGTTAAGCAAATGAATGAATCAAGCGGCGATTTACATTTCTATAGATGTCTTGGGCATTTACCCAATATATCTGTAAATGATGTTCATCGACTTGTCGATATTTTCCCCGCGCCTCAGAGCAAGAGAGAAAAGGGATTCAAATGTTATATTTCTCAGCTGTCGCTCGTTTATCGCGGGTGTTATGTTCTAAAAATAACTAGCGATAGGTGAAATCAAGTAGCCAATTTTATTTTTTGACGCGTGGACATCGTGGACATACAGTACTGCACTTCAGAGTCACACTGCTAGCGATCGATGCAGCAATTCTGTACTGTACAGGAGAGACGTCACGGAGGAGATCGTCTGCAGCGATCAGGACGCAGGACACAATGTGATGTAAAAAAAAAGCATGCAAACTGGCACTAAAAAATCTGCGAAACAGCGAGGTGAAAGGTGAACTGCGTTATAGCGAGTTACCGCTGTAATTTTGAAGGTAAGTCACAACATACCCATCATACATACTAATGTATAGAAACCCTTACCAGCAATCATTCATTTTTTTGTGTGACTTTTTTTCACGGTTTGTCAACATGTTGTGTAGGTGTGTACTTGACTAGCTGATATCGACATAACGGGAAACATCTGGTTTGACTATTCCTCACCTGTAGTTTGAATGCTGAACATTTGCCTGTTTAAAGAATAAGACCAGTCACTATACAGAGATGTGCTTCTGAATGTGGACGATGTGTCTTCTGCTGCAGTAATGCAGTTCTGCTTGTGTTGAGTGATGTAAACAACCGATAGATCTTAACTCTTTAAAGGTCAAAATTGATCATTAGATTTTTTATGACACAACAGTGGTGAGTGTTCCCACCTTCTGCTCTTTGTAACTTAACGTGATCTTTCCGTTTCCGAGTTTTGGACATGATTTTGGAGAATATCTTCGCAGTAGCGACTGACCGCAAAGTAAAGCTACCGGAAATGTACAACCCCACATCTGGTCTCAAACCAGGAAATTAGCATTTTCTCCTGCACAGGGTCAGTTTACTCTATTAGTGTTATAGTCCATCTAGGAGTTTGGAGTTAAGAGCTCAAGAGTTAATGTTTCCATTGTAACACCTCCAGATTTGACATAGAAACACTCATTTTTAACACTCGGTTTTAACTACTATAATTTTACACCTCAGAGTTACATTAAAGGAATGTGACTCTAAGAGTAAAATTAACTCTACTTTTGCAAGAAGACTACTAACACCAATACATTTAACACTTTTGAATTTGCTTTGCAGAAAGACAAATGGATCTATGGCACAGGTACATGCAGAGCAAACAGGCTGAAGGGAGCAGATCACAAACTCAAGAGTGAAAAAACAACTGAATGAACTGAGCACTGTCACACGTTGGCTCGACAGTTCTGTCTCCACCTGATCTCGTCCTGTGCTGGCCAATCCCCTGAAGATGTTGCCACCAGATGGGTTAAGAAGGAAAAAAAGCTGATGATGGTCCAAAAGCCCTTCTCTGTGGCCCTTTACAATCAACACGTGGGTGGGGTTGATCTTGTTGACCAATGTCTGGCAATGTACCCATCCAAGTGTTTTTTCATTTTTTGGATGTGACCATTGTAAATGCCTGGTGCCTCTACCAGATGTCTGGTTTGGAAAAGATGAGGCTCCTCCTCTTCAAAGCATCTGTGGCTCGTGCACTGATAAATAGTGGCACCCTCCAGCAATGCAAAAGAGGAAGACCCAGTGTAGTGATGGTAAATTCGATTCTTTTTACTGAATCGAGTTTTAATGAGTCACTCACCAAAGTGAATCGGGTTTCTTGAATCATTTGAGTCAATGAGTCAGTTGACCAGAGAGTGCAAAAATGTATATTTTCACTCAAACTTAATTTGTTTCTCGTTTAATGTAAATCTTACTGCTAAGATGAATTATTGTAAAAGAAAGCAACTATATTTTTTAGAGCAAAAAGAGCAAAAAAAATTCTAAAGGGAACATTTATTTATTTTTATTTTATTTTATTGGTATTTTCCTTAAATGTGTCAAATATATATTTTCTCATCTAAATGTCCACTGAGCTGTGAGCCAGGGGGCGGTAAAGCGCCTTAACATTGGTTGCCAACCAAGAAGAAGAAGAAGCTGTGAGCCAGGAGGGAGGGGGTGAGTGAGTGAGTGATTCGTAACAGGAAGGGAGGGGGTGAGTGAGTGAGTGATTCGTAACAGGAAGGGAGGGGGTGAGTGAGTCAGTGATTCGCCTTACGCCAGGGCAGTGTTGCCAACTTAGCGACTTTGCCGCTATATTTAGCGAGTTTTCAGACCCCCTAGCGACTTTTTTTCTTTAAAAAGTCGCTAAAAAAGACGTGAAAGCGCGTATCGCTTTTACTCTGAACAAGCAGCGGGTGCTGTAACACAGTCAGTTCTTCTTTTACTCTTTTACTCTTATGCTGTTTTGTGGATCACAAGGTTTAAAACTACTTATAAACACACACACACAAAGTAACTCCACCAGAGTGGCTATTTCGGGTCACTTTTGCCGGTCCAAGCCCGGGTAAAGGAGCAGGGTTGGAATTGTGACATTAAAAAAAACAATAATTGCTAAAAGAAATTTAATTTGTAGTTCTAAATAAACTATAAATGCATTTAGGACGTTTTTTACTCACTTTATGTCTCTTCCACGATGTTATTTCTCTCTCCAACAACATAGGTTACAATTACATTAGCATGACCAATTATGCAAATTAGGTGATGACATCATTTAGCGACTTCTAGCGACTTTTAGGACAACCAATAGCGATTTTCCTTACTGAGGAGTTGGCAACACTGCGCCAGGGGTCTCAAACTCAAATGAGCCGCGGGCCACTTCTGGCACTGTCATTTCATTGGAGGGCCACTTTAGTGTCCAAGTAAAACAAAAAAAACAAACACGAAAACACCCTCTAATATTTCCTAAAATGTAGTGTTTTGTTTGTTTTATTTAATTCCAAATATTGTGTAACAAGACAAAACTGCAAACATGAACGCAATATTTTTCTCACTCTTAACTATCTGAAGCCTTTCAGTTTCATTTGTCATATGCAAGTTAGCGCAGGGTCAACATTGCAATGAAATGTATTTGACGAGCAGCAGACAGTCACTCAGCAGTGTAGTACAGTAGTTTCACTGAACTACCAAATAAACAGCTCTTTCTGGCCAGACACATGGCAGCACTTTTGCTACAATTTTGTTTGTATCTAACAAAATAAAAATGCAGGCATAAGCTTACACATTAGTTTTCGACTGCAAGTGAAAATTGTTTTCCTTCCAAATAAATCTGTCACTGAACTAACACAGCCAACACCTCAACATGCTTACCTCGGCCAGGTCCGCGGCTCCGAACCGTAGTAAAGGGACCTCTGGCTAATACGTGTCGGACTCGTAGCCGAAAACTAGCTCTACTTTGTTGTCTGGGTCAACTTCGCTAGCAAGACACAGAGAGAGGCGTTGAAAGGCTGCTCCAACGGAACTTATTGTTTCAGAGGAAAACACGAACACGGTGTACAGTCGAGTCTTAATAGCTTACTTACAGCTGGGCTCATCAGGCACTCTGTTTGGCTGCAGTGGTTATTATTATATTTACATGCTTCCAGCTCCCGTTTCAGCTCCGTGCCGCAAGTTTGAGACCCCTGCCTTACGTTATGATTCAGCACAGCAAGGGAGGGGGTGAGTAACTCAAATGTCCTGTTAGCATGCTAGCTGAGCGATGCTACTGTGAACTGAGGAGCTATTGTCTTGATGTGAGCTTCTACTCAGGATTTTTTCTTCCAGTTCAGAGCAGAAATGTTTTTGTTAAGAAACTGGCTGTTGTTTTTTTCCCCACAGTTTTAATTATAAGCTAGATATATTTCTACTAATGGAATTAGTTTGCTAACAGCAACAGGGATGAGTCAGTGAGTCAGCTGCGCTTGTGAATCATGATTCACGAGTCAGTAAAGTGATTCTCGAGTATTGAACGATATGTTCACGAATCGAACATCACTAACCCAGTGGGACCCCACAACCCATGAAGCAGAGAGCAGTCACCAAAGTAGCCCATGAGGTCAGGTTTGCCACAGGATATCACTGGCCCCAACTGACCGAGGTGAAAAATGCAAACAGATGCCATGATGTTGCGTGCACACGAAAGACCAAATACATCTGCATGCAATGCTGTGTGCCATTGTGCCCTGGATGCTTTGCAAACTTTCACACAGCCTAGGTGTGATGAACATAGAAGTGCTTGGAGATACAGAGACTAAGATGTCAGTTTGTGTTTTCTTCCAGCATGTTAATAAGGGCTTGGTAATACTGTCCTGCATCGTTATAGAACTGTGTAGACTCAAAAATGTTTCTCTTGTTGGAGATAGTTTGCCATATTCAGGTGTAAGACTGTTGATTGGTTTTGGTAATTACGTCTAAACATTGGGGCTATAGTTGAAAGTTCCAAAAAATTGCTGAGATGTTTTTCAAAGCATACAAGCAAACAAGTGTTTGTATATTTACAATAGAACAGAAGACAATTAATTTTTACAGTAAGTTCACAGTATTTCATGCTGAAGCGCATGCAGTCCACTGGATTGGACAGGTCTAAAAACATATTTTCTTTTGGGGGGGGAGAGTTGAATTTTTTTTTTCATGTCTTGAGAAGAATAAAAGCACTTAAGAAAAAAATCTTGACCAAAGCTTTCATAATTCATGCATCAGAGGGTTAATGACTAACCTCGTATTGTGGGTGGATTATCTCAGTTGTTCTCCTCACTGAAGTTTGGTCCTTTTACAACATCCTGCCATGTGATTGCATTTGTCTCTAATCACCAGGAACCCTCATGTTAACTTTTATTGAGTGGAAAAAGTCAGCGTTCATCCTGCAGCTTCACTGTTTATGTTATGCTAACATAGCTGGGTAGCTGGTGTAACGCAAAGTTATTTAAGGGCTAGTTTTATTGCAATGGGTGAGTTTACTGACTGACGCGCAGAAGAAATAGTTCTTTATGGAGCCTAGATGGTGTGAATGACGAGACCAGAGACTGCAATATCTTGTTCAGGAAAAACCCAAAATATAATGAATAAATGGGGGAAAGGGGAGATGGAACAAAATAATTAATACAACACACAACTATTTATTGCTGTGATTTTTCTGTGCAAGAGTCCTTTTGTTAAGAGTACTTTTGGTCCTTTGTTAAAGTTTTTTTTTAACCTCCTAGGACCTGGCGTCCACATATTTGGACATCACATTTTAGGTTATTTTGACCAAAATACTCAATTTTGCTCTACAGGAGCCTGACATCCACTTACAAGGAAGTTATACTGCTACTGCTCTATGGAAATTTTTAAACAGATATCCTCATACATGGCTCTCATTTTTCTTAGAAACAAAAATTAGGTTAAAAAAAATCTGGTAATTCTTTATTTTTACATTTATCGGGTCCCAATAAGCCCAAATATCAAAGAGAAATTTAAAATGAATGCTGTGGAAGAGTTCAGGTCTTAGGAGGTTAAAGTTCACTTTTAAGGAATTCCTCCTTAGGGTCCAGCTTCATGTAATCGGGAAATATGTCCGTAATCCAAAGACTGCAAAGTGGGGGAAAAGAGGGGTAAAAAGAATGGTCCTACCGGCTCGCTACTTCAATATGAAGAAGATCAATTCAGGGGGGGAAAAAACCTGACCTGTAGGCCAGACAAATGTCATTAGTACATTAAGTTCAATTCAGTTTACCGGTAAACAAATACATTTTTCTGCAAGTCTATGCAACAATGCGAATCATGAATCACCATCGGTCACAAATGTACAACAGTTAAATTATTAATCATCTTGGCTACGAGCCTTAAGCCATACATTTCAGTAGCGTTCACTACAAACAAATACAAAAACAACAATAAAGAAAAACAATTGTCTAACAGACAGCATAGCCGACTTCAAGGCAACACATAACAATAATCAGTGAATTGCACTTTGTTTCAAAGAACACCCGTTAAAGTGCTTAAATAAATAAAAGTGTTCAAAAACAGCAGTTTTCAAACCGGAGTTCTGCTCGCGGTGGGAACGCCGCCGAACAAAGTCATTTTTTAATCATGGAAACGATCGACTCATTACTGACAACTAACAGGTTGTTTTTGGTAGATGTTAAAGACACTTATCGCTGAGGTGATACGATTTTATAGACGAATTTAGAGGAGAAAACGCTTTGTTTTTCCAACGCCGTTCTAAACGCCATAAGATTACAGCCACAGCAGAGGTGTGTCCAAATTCATGGGCTGCATCCTCCTGAGGACGCATTTGTAGACCGATTACGTCACAGCAACGCGCTGAAGGCTGTCCAAATTTGTAGAATGCAGCCGACAAATGCGTCCTCCTTTTCCCTGAATTTGAAGGATGGGTCGGGTGTGTCCTTCGTGGCCCACCATATCCCAGAATTCATAGCGCGGCCCAGCCAAACTCCAGTTTCCGGCTATGGCGGTCGCTACTAAGTTTTAAAATTACTCTTATTAATCTTTCTGGGTCACAAAATAAACTTTTAACATATTTTCAGGCGAGAAAGTAGCTGTGTAAACTTCAAATATCTGCTCGGTTTATCAAGATATCGCATATTTCCAAAACTGCTTCAACGTTTTCGGAGATGTCTGTTACCCACCAGCTCGATAGCTCGCCGGGAGCTCGAGGGTCACTGAAGCCGCAGAGAACGGCACAACTCCCGGCACATCATTTTCAGATTACCGCGGACTTTCACTACTCAGCTTAAATGTAATATATAAGTCACTTAGACAACCTAAAAATGTTATTGTTTGACTTTTTTCAGTGTTTTATTTGTTCCGGAGCAAATCGGTTTGGCTGAGATTGAAGTTATTAGATTAGATTAGATAAAATAAAACATTATTAATCCCCTAGGTGGGTTCCTCCTTGGTTTACACACAGCTGAATAAATGTCAAACAGAAAACTGATTAAACTGAAGTGAGAGATGGTCGCGAATTTACGCCAGTGTCCTGTTATATTTTAGATAGCAAGGAGCAGACGGCCGAGTTTATTAAACTCGTTTACTTTGCAAACTATTAGCTATGAGATTAGAGACATTTTTGCCTAAAATGATTCATTCAGACCAGAATGGCTTTATCCAGGGGAGACAGGGGTTTCACAATATACGGAGGGTCATGAATGTCATTTATGGGAAAAAAGAGACCAGAGACAATGCGTTAATCTCAATGGATGCGGAAAAAGCCTTCGACAGGATCGAATGGCCATTCTTATTTGAAGTCTTGAAAAAATTTGGTATTGGAAATAGATTTTTTAAATGGATTCAATTGATATACTCCAACCCCCAAGCAGAGATTTTAACTAATGGTCTTTTTTCCGCACCATTCAGATTATATCGTGGAACTAGACAAGGGTGCCCCTTGTCGCCTCTCTTGTTCACTTTGGCAATTGAGCCTCTTGCAATGGCAATCCGGAATCATAAAAACATATCAGGAATTAAAATAGGCAATGTTGACCACCGTATTGCCTTATATGCAGACGATGTGATCCTGTTCTGTACTAATTTAAACAAATCAATACCATCCATATTAAGTCTCATTAACACATTTAGTACATTTTCGGGGTATAAAATAAATTTTGATAAATCCGAAATATTATTTTTGAATAAAAATGAACGTCAGAATCCTCCAATCAAAACTCCCTTTCTGCTATCTGAACATGGGTTTACCTATCTGGGCGTGAAATTAACTCACTCAATTGAAAAAATTCTGGCATCCAATTATGATTCCTTAACGACGTCAGTTACTACACTTCTAAACAGATGGATGAAATTACCTATATCTTTAATTGGTCGTATTAATATACTAAAAATGTCCATTTTGCCAAAATATCTTTACCTTTTTCAATCAATACCTCTCTCTCCACCAAACTCTTTCTTCTTGGATTTGCAAAAATTATTCCGAAACTTTATTTGGAACAACAGAAGACCAAGACTCAGAATCTCATTATTATACCTTCCTTATGAAAGAGGGGGTTTACAACTTCCAAATTTAAAGTGGTACTTCTGGGCTGCTCAAATCAGAGCGGCAATGTTTTATTTTGTTAATGAGCAAATCCCAGTGTGGGTTTCTATGGAATCTACAGAAATCAAAATTCCCCCTAACTTATATCTTTATTCAGCCGACAGGAAGACATTAAATAAGCAAACTAAGAACCCTTTTTTAAAAAACACTACAATGATCTGGTTTGAAATACATAACTACATGGGAGAAATGATACAACTGTCTAGGTTTACTCCGATATTTGGAAATAACAATTTTCTTCCTGGTAGGGCAGATGCAGGTTTTAAACTTTGGTTTGATCAAGGTATAAGAAAAGTGTCTGATATATTTAGGAATAATACGCTTATGTCTTTTGAACAACTTAGAAGTACTTTTTCTATCCCTGTCAAACATTTTTTTAAATTTCTTCAAGTAAGAAATTTTATCTTAACCATACAAGGTAACAACTTAGAAATCCCCATCTACTCCTCTCTAGAGAACACAGTTATAAAGCACCTAAATGGGAGAGGCCAAGTTTCTGCATTGTACAAATTATTTATGGAAAACTCCAAAGAATCAACACAGTCTATTTTAGAGGCTTGGAGGAATGACTTGCAAACGGATATATCTGATGATGAGTGGTATAAATCATGCTCCTTGGCCCAGAGTCAGACAATTAATGTGCAATCTCGACTACTTCAATATAAATGGTTAACAAGACAATATATTACTCCGTCAAAAATGCATTATTTTAATTCAGACATCCCAGACAACAGTATTAAGTGTGGAGTGTACAGGGGCACTTTATTTCACTGTATATGGGAGTGTCCACATGTGAAAATCTTTTGGGAAAAGGTATTAAATCTGTTGAGTCAAATTATTGGTGATGTGATTCCACTTCATCCTAAAATATGTATTTTAAATATATACCCGAATAATTTAGTATCTGCTGCAAACAATAGAGCTCTGTTAACGACTGGACTTTTGGAAGCCAAGCGCTGTATTGCTATGTGTTGGAAAATCAAAAAATATGTGGACTATCTCAATGGCTCAATGGACTGACATCTATACTATCTATGAAGAAAATAACTTATGCATTAAGAAATTGTCAGGGGAAAATTCCCAAATAGAAGGCTGCCAAAGTAAAACAGAG
>CAKLIZ010000552.1:0-31697 GCA_922035795.1 Oreochromis mossambicus
TAAGTTGTAGATGGTTTCGCTCACACCACTCAACAAAGCTGTCCACCACACTTCTTTATTCCTCCTCCTGTCCATCCCTGATACAGCCCACAGTGGCAGAGTATGGTATACACAATATATTATCCATACATGCATTTTCTTAACCACTTGTTCAATTTAGGCTAGCAGGGGGGCTGTTATGGCACACTGAAAAGTTCACTAGTCTATTACAAGAGCAATACATAGAGACAGATAACCATTTAGCAATGAACCTAACATGCATATTTTTGGACTGTGGGGGGACGCTGGAGCATGGCTGGCACAGCTGCAGGCCTCACTGTCTCAGCACTAGCACTGGATCCTGGTTTGAAAAATGGTCTGCTTCATAGGCATGAAGAAACCAAACTAGCACAGTTTCATTTCTATCTTGGTCTGGCTGGCACATCCCTCTCTGTGGCTACAGAGACCACCAAACATCTGTAGTGGGCGTAAATCTCCCACAGAGAGAAGAACTCATGACACGTTTAATACTTTAATAAATACAGGTGACATATCGACACAAACAGTGCCATCTTTGCCTCCTCCAGCTGCCACACACCTTCACACAGCACCACTGCAGACAGACAGGAACACAGCTCCTCCCCTCACTAACAGCTGAAGTAGTTAACATTCAGAACTGTCATGTATAAGGGTGTACGAAGAAAGAGAGGGGCCAAACACAGACACACTCAGCAGACCATGGTGAACTTAAAGTGAGCCTTACATAACACATAAGAAAGGAAAATGAAAACTATCATCTACTGAAAACTAAACTTGGATCAGCACTAGGGCTAGGAACACTGGACCAAGGAGACATCTAGGAGGGATGGTGACTCCACATCCTGAGAGTGAACATGGGAAAAAAAACAATACATACACAAAACGGTGATTATGTCATGGTCTGTGTATTTTTCCACTGCATCGGTTCCTCCCCTCTGGGTGGAGTCTTTGTTGTTCCTCACCTGATGGCAATCACACCGGCAGTATTTATGACCTGCGCACACAACTGGTCTTTGCCAGATTATCTGCCAACTTTAGTCAATTCTCGGCCTCACGTCTGTACCTTGGTATATCATCGTGTGTACTTACCTAATTCCTCTGTTTTCTCGACAGCATCTGGAACCCACCTACCAAGCCTCATCCGTACAAGCTCTCCTGGATTCTGGTTTGCAGCTGCCGGTAACGTCTCCCCTTTCAAACTGCCAGTCTCTCCTGCCTGCCTCCCTGCATTGCACACGGTACCCACCTGGACCTTCGTCTCCTGCCTTCCCCCTCCAAGCAACCTCCACCTGCAAGCACTGCCCTGGCCAGCCACAGTTTCCCCTGCCCAGTCCCTGCACCCAGTCGTCACTGCTATCTAGTCATAGTTTTGTTATGGTCATAGTTTCTCTTGCCTCAGACGTCTAGTTTACGTTTCTTAATAATAGTCTGAGTTTTCTGTTAGCTTCCAAGCGTTGTGAATAAAGACTCTTTTGTTACACCGGACCTCAAGCCTCCGGTTTTGAAACTGCACTTTAGTCCATCCCTTTTCCACGGGCCACTGTGCCGTGACAGATTAGGGAAGATGTTTATTTTCATGAGACATGGGAATTAAACAGATCATAACGCACACGAGATGGGGGACTGTCACAATAAAACAGGTGGTGACAGAATACTGAAACCAGGATTGTGACGCACAAACTTGACAGACAAAAGAGCAACAGACACGAGGATCAAACACTACGGGAGAGCTGAGCTCTAAAGCAATTTGGGAGAGAGAACAAGACTAAATACATAAATGGGATGAGTAGAAGAAACAATACAAACATTACACGACCCAAGTATCTCATAATACATAACCAAAAACTGGAAAGCCCCAAAAATCTCAAAACACTGGGTCAACTGACCCAGGACTGTGACAATAACACTAAACAGCACTTTAGTAGGAATTTCAGAGGTCAGTAAAGCTCCCGTCCCAACAACATTCAAGCATTAAACAGTTATCAAGAATGTTAATCTGGCTGTCACACACACTAATAGTTGACCTTTAACTATTAGGAATTAACCAATAGCCACATTATCAACCTGTCACTAACATAGCAGCAGCAGACTGCGGGATGTGTATGAAATATTGAGATGTGGCAGAGCAGATTAAGTACGCGTGAAGAACCGAGCAGGTTTGTGGCTGTGCAGAGCAGCCGCGGAAACTGAGAGCCCAGAGTGTGAAGACCTAATCCGAGCAAATAAAAAGTGAAATCCAGAGCAGAATTAGACCTGACGAGCTGAGCTGACCCGAGGATGTAAAGAGCTGGAGACTGAGGCGGAGCAGTGTGACTCATGGATGAGAGACAGGCTGCAGGCAGATGTGGAATGTGGAAAATGAACTTTAACCTTTCTCCTTTTACAGTAATTTATTAAAATGTCATCTATAGTGATATCTTTATATCACTATAACTAATAGTCATTTCTTGAATATAATTTACCTTCAGAGATCTGTAATGAAATTGTCTAAATAATATGTAAAATGTATAAACCATCTAAACTTAACTGATCTTAAATGCTTATTTTATTAAATCTAACGTGTAACTTCGAACATTAGTTGAAAATTAACAACTTGTTTTAAATATGACTTCTTCACCATAACTTTTGTTGTTGTGAGATGGGGTAAAACTTTTTCCAGTGGTATCAAAAATGGTATAATTTACCTGGTAATTGGTATTTTAGTATTGTGACAATCCCACTACAGAGCACACAGAGATCTCTCCCTCTTGGCTGTTTAAAGGGCCGGTGCTATCACGCTTCAAATGAATGCATCATTCCTCTCCACAACTCATAACCCAGTGTTTTAAAGAAACCTTGTAAGTTGACAGCTACAATGAGAAAATGGAGATAAGCAGGCAAATAATATGAATTAACATGATGGTTCAGGTTGTTTTTCCTTCCTTTTTTTCTGAATGACAATTTGCATGCATCTTTTCTCTGCAGCGACTTAAGGATAGCTATAGCCTACACTTTATTTATTCAGAAAACAAAGTGTAGTAAAATAAACACAAATATGATAGTACTTAACAACATGAAAGTTGCATGGTGTTACCACAGTGACCTGCTGCGATGTGTAATCATAAGACAGTTCTAGAATTCTGCTTCAATAATAACAAACTTCATTTGTGCAGGAGAAACAATCATTTTCATCTTGACCTTTTAGCTAAGTGCTCGCATTGTATTTGACCATTTTTGATATACGCAGCAACAACATTTTAATGGAGGAAAGTATTGGAATCTACAAACCCCTTGGGGTATGTGAGAGTCTTTAATGTTACTGCATTTAAACAGTATGATGAATTTGGTGTATTTAAAAAAAAACTATGAATCAAGTTAACTAATAATGAGTAACTTCTTGTTTCTTTGACAGGTTTTGTTTGACACACCTGAGTACAACACAGCTTTGAAGACCTGCTGGCATCTTCAAAGCTACAAGACTCAGGTAAGAACCACAATCCATCCAAGTCAAAACCGACATATCTGGTAAATTCTGATTTATTTTTAGTGTTCATGATTAAATGTCTCTTTATTTTTAGATTGCAATGATGATGGCATTCCTTGGACTTGAGCAGGAAAATCAGATACCACCTCATATAACTGCTGAAGATATGATCAACCTTTTAATGGAGGAGAACAAAAAAACACTCAGAGAGCGGTGAGTTACTGTGACACCAACGGACCATAGATGATTGTCTGTTTGTGATGATGCTGAGATCAAACCTGCTTTGTGTCCATTTTAAGACTTTGGGAGTTTGACATTGAGAAATTTGAAGAAAATGAAACTAAAGGTCTTCTGAAACTGGTAAGACAAGAAAACTGATGGACCTTATAGTAATTTGTAGATTTTTAAAAAGAATTTTCATTAACAACAGAAATGCACTTTATATGTGTTTTTCTTCTTTTGTTTTGTTTTGATTTGATTTGTTTCAGGTGTGGGCAGTTAACATTACTAATAAAATGAAGGACATTGAGCTACAGGCTCGGCTGCTCCTCAAATATCCAGAGGCCATACCTCCCAAATTTCAGTGAGTCCCATTTGACATACAATTATGAACAGTTCAGCTACAGTGTCTCAATATATCTGAATACTTATAACTTTAATCTACAGAACGCCTAAACTCCTCAGCATGTTCAGCAAATACCTCGAGATCCTTAAAGAGAAGCAGCAGGAAACACAGACCTCCAGACTGCTAAGCCCCCAAGAAGTAGGGATAGAGGTAGTTCCCAGAGTCCTGCAAGGCTTCTGGGAGCATCCTCCTTACCCCCTTTTGAACCTGGCATCTCAGAGTCTGAGCAAGCTCTCCACCTGTGTTACAAAAGCCACTCTGGATCAAGTCTCCAACACTCCCAGAGCAATGGAAAGCAAGGCCATCTTCTCCCGCTCTATGCGAGATGACATGGTCCAAACCATCTTGGCAGAAATTAGAGAGAAACATCCAGACGACACTGTGCTCAACAACACTGCAAACCACACTACCCTGCTCACTACAATCGCTGATGTAACAACAAACCACATTTGTAAGATCTTGCAGCCCCAGATCCCCAACGAGCCAGTTCATCACAACCATGCTGCTCAATGCCCAACAAGAGATCAGTACTTAAACATTACTGGAACTGAGGAAGAATCAACAAGTCCAGAAAATAAGGATGATATGGTAACACCAGGTTCTCTATCAGCCTCTGCTGAATCTTCATTTTTGTCTGAGGTTACAGCCAGTGAGGAACACCCTTTAGAAACATCATCCATGTGTGAACCACCTATACCACTTACCAATACTACAGAGAGCTGTGAAGACCTTAAAACCAAGAAGAAAGCAAAAGGTTTCTTCCAAAAACTCTTCAGAGCTCTGTGCTGTTTCTGTTTCTGCGTCAGTCCCACAGCAACTGACTGATTGTCTTTAAGACTCCTATCGACCCTTCTCTTTATTTTTTCTCTCTATCAAAAAGCAAACAAGAACAAAGAGTTTTCAATAAAGATTCACGTTTCTTCATGTCTGCCACACCGGAAATTCTTTGTCAGCTCACAACAGGATCGCAGTGTTCAAGTAAGTAGGGAGCAGCTACGCTCTGCAAAGCTGATCCTCAGCAGTCTGTTTAGGAACAGAGCTGTACTGGTCCGACATGAAACTGTTAGCATTAAGGGATTCATTACAAAAACTGCTATTTTAGCTAAAGACTCGTGTTTTATTACTTATAAAGTTTCATTCATTAATGGTTAGTCATTGTACAGAATGCGTGAAACAGATGCCTGTTATGGAGTCACAATATATTTCAGTGAGTTTATTATTTCATCCAAAGTTAAAATCTGCAAAATCAGAATCTTCATCTGGGGAAAAAGGAGTACCTGGTTGGGTAATTGCAGATATTTGAAAATATGAAAGCAAGGAGAACTATGCAGAAGTTGGTATTGGAAAAGAAGCACACGTTCTCGTAGCTTTCCAAAAGATTTGATTTTCAGATAAATTATTTTAAGAGCCACTCTATGGAACTGCCAGTTTTTATCCCCATAGCCTTTACAGAAATATTACATTTGCACAGAACTTTAGGTTCAAAACAATATGTCATTTGAACAAGGACACTTTCTCAAATCATCAATTTGACTATCTAAGTTTTTTAATCGATGATATAGAATTCCAAGCACCACAGGAGTGTTTGTTCCCACAGTCAAGCATGAAGGGCAAGAGCTGTATTTATAGCTCTCCACCCCTGACAGCCCTTTATTACCATATTGCGATCAGAAAGGGATGGGCATGGACAATGTTCCATACACAGTTAGGCTGCGGGATTTCAACAATGCTCAGGTGCTACTAAGGGGTGCGATTTTAACTGTTGCTGGAAGGCAGGGTGGAGTCATGCTTTCATGCTGTTTACACCAAGATCTGACCCTGTCACAGCAGAAATCAAAACTCTCTCTGTCAGACCACTTCCTGTAAATCCTACAGATGATTTTGTCGCAGTCTGAAATACGCAGAAAACTGTGTGGCGCCAACAACCATGTTGTGTGCAAAATCACTAAAATGTTTCCCATCCTGATTCTCAGTTTGAACTTCAACAGGACGTCTCGACCTATGTGACTAAATGCATTGAGTTGTTGTCATGTGATTGGCTTATCAGATAATGAGGAGCTCAACAGGTGTACCCAATGAAGTGGCTGTGAGTGTCGAACACATGAAGCAGAAAGAGACCCAAGACACAGCTCAAGAAAACATTTTTAGGTTATTTACATTTATTAATGAATCACACTGTATTTAAGTGTTATCTCGAGAAAACATTCAAAAGGTCGTTTTATTAATTTTAATGATTCAGAATTAAATTTTCACATTAGCATATTGACAACACTCACTACAGACAACAGAAAATCCCATCTATTTCACATTCTACAATCTTCTTTAAATGTTATATTATACTTTTCATACAGTATTTATTAATAAAACATGTCACTACACATCAATTTATTCATCAAATGTAATTTTTGCCCTTGTAAAATGTAATAAAATGCATTCATTTTGCAGATGTAATTTGAAGATGCGCTATTTACCATAAAATTTTAACTTTTACAATCTTTGATGCAGTTTTCTGAATAAAATGCAATTTGAATTTAAACATCATCAGTTATACTTTTTATTTTTTAAGCGTCAAGTGCTTAATTATATACATGTGTGTGAAAAAGTGTTTATTGTTATTTCTATTAGTAGTAGTGGTGGTAGTCGTGAGGGCAAATTAAAATCACTAAACAAAAGAATAAGCTGAAACAGGTTAACTGATCTGAACACCCTCCTCTCCACTGAGCAGGAGAAAACTCACAGGCTGTCACCAGAGCAGTCCTCTCCCTGAGCTTAAGTGTTCTGGCCTGAATGCCAAGTACAATCAGCTCCATAAAAGGGTGGTACCCAATGCTGAAGAGAGACAAAGTAAGACATCCACATATGCAAAAGTCACAGTAGGCTGAGCTGGAGTTATTATAACAGTCTTCTCTTTAACCCAACAAATCATCCATCCAGCTACTGTTCTCTGATTTTTGCTCAGTATTGTTTTCTTCAGATGCTAACAGGCTATCAGCTAAAACATTTGCACCACCTGGCTCAGACATTGGCAGTAGTTGTGCTTCTGATCCAAAAATGTCATCAGCAAAAAGGTCCATCTGAGCTGAAGGTGCAACAACAGAGGATGCTTCAGAGCCAAGCAAATCATTCAGTGAACTCTGAGCAGCCTGACCGCTTGGTAGACCTGTAAACACATCTGCACTGTTTGAGACATTGCTGCTTCCAAAGATGTCATCAGGAAAAGCAGTTCCTCCATGATCAAGCACATTAACAGGAGGAGGCTGACTGAACAGATCATCATTAGAGCTGAATATGTCAAAGTCCTGTTCACTTGTCTGCTTCTCACTGCCAAGAGGATCCAAGAGTTGACTAACATCTTGGCTTATAGGTGTTGAGTCAGGGATGCTTATAGGTGTTGAGTCAGGGATGCTTATAGGTGTTGAGTCAGGGATGGTGAGTTGATCTGACATGCCAATGATTGCTTCATTTTCAGATGATATTGGTCCAGAGTCAACCAGGCTGGAGCTTTGAGTAGAAGCAGGTTCAAGCCAAGCTGTGTCAGTCATAGAAGCTGAAAATGTGCTGGGGGTGTCAGACAGACCAAAAAAATCAGAGGAATCTTGTGCACCGTTGTGGCTGAGATCAAAAAGCATTCCACTGCTCAAGTTCCCTCCTCCTTCAACCGGTGGGTCATGTTTGTTCAGCTGTTGGGCGGATTCATCTGTTTTTATCTCTGTGGCCAGTGGGTCAGCAAAGGGTGAAGTGACACTATCTCCAAAAACGTCATTTAATGAATCATCACCTTTCTCAGGTATTAACTCACTGTTTGATTGCTCAGTGCTTGGTGTGCTCTGTAATTGTGCCGCAGGGTCAAGATCTTTAGACTCTATTTCCAGATCAGAGAGAGGCAGGTTTGTAGCCTCACTGCTCTGTAAATGAGATTCTTGATCATCAGTTGAAATTGCATCCGTTTGCGCTATGGATGTTAAATCATCACCTGTCTCACTACTTATCATGGACAGGCTGGAAGGTTCTGAAGATATACAGCCATTATTAAGTGCATCAGGCTCGGAGGACTGTAACCTTTTGGTGATGTCGCTCTGAAGCGCTTGTTCTTGAGGAGGGACTTTAGATGGGTCTTCTTCTTTTTGTGCATCTTTTGTAACAGAGCCTTTTTCATTCTCTGTTTTTTTGTCATCAACATGAGTTTCCTCCCTTCGCTTGTCCTGAGCAGCTGATTTTGTGATGTCCTCAGCCTTCTCTGAGGATGACTGAAGTAGCCTTCCTAAGAGTCCACTGCTAGGTTTGACATCTGCTTTCCTGGCATCCTTTTGTTCTGCTTTGTTTGTTTTGTCATTTCCACTCGATGTGAAGAGTTTTGACAAGGGGCTCTTTCCTTTGGACCAGGATCCCAGTTTGCCTTTGGTCTTTTCGGCCTGTTTGTCAGAGCCTTTCAGAGAATTTGTTCTCCCAACAGGCTTCTTCTGATCACCACCTTCTTCTTGTCCACTAGTCACATGAGCCTTTTCAAGCTGATTTTTACTTTTTTCGAGACTGACTTCCTCTCCATTCACGGGTCCTGCAGGACTTTGTGCTGTGTCAGGATTTTCTGATTCATGCTCGGTAACAGGGTTTCCTGGACTCACATCCAGTTTCTCAGAAGGCTCTTTTTGTGCCATGATGTCTTGAGTTGAAGTGAAAGCTTCAGTAAGACTTTGGGTGTCGAGTGATTCATTAACCTTCTGCACACCCCCGTTCAGAGTTGCAACATCATTCTGCGGAGTTTCTAAACTGTTCCCTACGATCGCATCACACTCTTGGTTTGACATATTGGCTCTTTCTTCACGGTGCTTATATTCCGGGATTTCAAGGTACACCTCACTTTTTCTATTTTCTTCACTCGTTTCAGATGCCAAATCGTCAAGTATAGCGTTTTCACTCACGTCTGTTCCATCCTTGGTTTTATTTATTTCTTCAGACTGATCTGCGACCATTTCATTTTCTGTACCTGAGCTCAGCTGAGAAGTTCGGTCGTATCGAGCCACATCAATATTTGGGGAAAACCTTACGGATTTCCGAGCTTTATTTGGAGAAGTGTCCAGCCTGTTGGCCACTGGGCTGTGGTTTGCTTTTGAGGTGGGGGCCACATTTGTGTGAACTGTTTTTTGAGTCATGGCAGAAATTCTCTTTTCTGAGTGGGTCAAGGATGTAGTAACAGAGACTTGGGAACGGTTAGCTTGGACAGGACTGACCGGTTTTGTTTTCTCTGAGGGCAACTTCTCAGCTGAGATAAAGCCTGCTGTTGTGGACTGTTCCTTCCCCCACTTATCTCTCATTCCTTCTCTGGTACTGAGCCTGTCGCTTTTCCAATGCTCTGAAAAGCTCATGCTAACTGTACCTGCTCTGCTAATGTCAGACATTTTATTTTTCACAGCTGGTTCATATGTTCGCCGTGGAGAATTCTTCTTCTGCTCTGGTGGCCAGCTCATTTTTAGTTTACCTTTAACATCAGCAACGCTTTTATCTCCCGACGCTCTCAGGGGTGACTTTGTGGCAAACGCTTCAGCAGAAGCCTCTCTGTGGCCATTAGAAATGTTTAACTTGTTCTTTGACACTTTGGGAGTGGGCTTAGCATCTGGCTCATCTGTCCCTTTATTTTTATCTAGCCAGCGGTCTTTGTGTTGCTTGTGACCGAAGCCCTCGTCATAATTTCCTTTTCTTTTAAAAAGCTGATTGTAGTGAGAAATGCAGTAGAATTCGCCATAAAGAGAAGAATAGTTGTGTGTGCTGCAATGACATGAAAAAGCCCAAATATAAAATCAGATATAATTTTGTTTCTGTCATATTATTGATTTATTGTGCTAGATCAGCTTGTGTGAATGATTTATTCATTGATATTGAGGATTTATTTCATTTATTTGTTTCATTTATTAATGCAAATACTAAATCTTTTCATCTTGGTAATTTTGATTGGGTTCTATATGATAAATATTCCAATTTCTATAATTTTGTTCTAACATCTCACCTGAGCTTCTTCTTACAGTGTTTACAGCAGAAACAGTTGTAGTGCAGAATAAGTTTATTAGCCACCATTTTCTCCATTGGGTAGACTGGTGTCAAACAGGCAGAACACATTTCCTTGGCAGGCGGCTGGAACTACGATGATGAAAACAAACTTAGTTTTAGGTTACTTTGTCTTGTAGGTTTGACATGACAGGATCTTTTCTGTCATGTTTTACAAATGCAGCCACCTGTAGTGGAGAGCTCTATGATCTACAATTATGTGTACTTTTTTAAAATAATGAGTTAGAAGAAACCCACAGGAACTACTTACAGCTCACATCTAAGATGTTTTAAGGTGTACTCCTAATGTCACATGACCACTGACAAGTTTGATTCCTGGTATTTAGCAATTACACAACTAGATAATGTCACATTTATGAGGTATTCAACTTTAAGTAAAAACAGCAACAGTGAGGCTTTCAGATGTGTTTGATGTTTGCGAAATCCTGTATTTTCAAAGCAGCTAACAACATAAGAAGAAAAGAGAGGTATTTTGAAATGAATTTTGAAGTGCATGAAGGTCTGGGGGATAGCTGCAGGCAAAAGTAGAGACAACGTGACCAAAACAGAAACTGGCATTTTAAAAAGTATAGCGGAGGTGTGATTTCTCATCATAGATCCATTACAACTGTGCAACATTTGACTCCAGGTATCCTTTAAAAAGTAATTTATGAAGTAATACGCTAACAATTTGTAGAATTCACTTAAGTAATTTAGGAGTATTGTGTGAATTATTGGTTGTGCACCAATGTACTACTGTTTCATATATTAGCCCAGAGATTGGATATTCATTCAAACTAAATACCACTGGATTTTTTAAAAGGTAGCTAATGAAGTCGATTTTATGTTTGCGGTTTACAAGTTAATGGGCTTTGGGAGCCACAGGAGCATTTTCCATTGCCGTAACCTCTGTAAAAAAAAAATTGGCAGCAAGGCGAAGTGGCTGCACCATTTCATCTCTGTTTATATACAGTTAAATGACAATCTTGCTGGGCAAAATATTTAAACAACAAATTAAGAGTTGTAGAATAATCAAGCCAAGTCTCAGCTACACAAAGCTTTTGGATTAATTTAAGTTTTTGCTTGATCTTCTTTTTACGCCTTTAACATTTTTTTGTCATTACTGAATTGCATTTTGCCTGGCATCTCCACCAAGACAAGATCCCAAATCAGCAGGGACATTTAACTTTAGAGATTCTACATTTTATTATCATCACTTTGATTTCGGGCCAAGCAAAGTAGATATACACGGAATTGAGTTATTGTAACTTCTGTGTGAGCTAATCTGCTTATAGTATGCTGAAAAGTAGCATCACAGAGCAGCCATAATGATATGGCTGCTCTGTGGTCATTTGTTATATTTATAATTCAAGGAATGAGAATAAAGAAAAAATCACAGATAACAGTCACATCGTCTAACCTGTCATTTATTTGACAGTTGTTTAAAACAGAAGAACAAACAGTGCTAACTTTGTGTTTCGCCTTGTTAAAAGATCTTAACACTTTATCATGTGGTTACAGTATAAAATCTATAAGACAAAAAGTTTGCAGTTTAAAGGTAACATTTTCATTATTTCATGAGTTCAGTTTAAAGACTAACAAAACACTTTCACTAATAAAACAAAAATGGGATGAAAACACACGTGAAATAACTGCTTTCCTAAAGTTAAAGGACCGTGGAACGCACTAATAAGTCGCTCATTCAGTGCGTTTCTTTTGGTGGGCCGAATGTTACAAATACCGTCCCGTCGTCCTTGGTGCTCCTCGACACTTTATCTTCAAAAAAGCGCCCGGATCTTCGCATCAGTGGGGATGTCATGACTTCGTATCTGGTTGGACTAATTTCAAACAGGGCAGATGTTTTACTGTCAGACTGTTTGGTGACAAATGTTGAAGTCCTGGAGGAAACAAATACATTGCCAAAGCCGTCGGTCTCTTCATAAGTTTCACTGACAGTCTTCGTGCCAATTATTCCTGCGGGTTGCTCTGCGGTTTGCACTTCAAGAACACTGACCTTGCGCTGTGGGCCATTTTTTGAAGATTCGGCAGCAGCGGACTCCAGATCGCTGTTCACATTTTGACAACTGTCAGAGCAGCTATTATTTTTTGGTTTAAATGTTGACATGGTTGGCTTTGGTTGATCACTTGGTTTTCTGGCAGCTGAGTGAATGGAGATGAATGATGGTGAAGACTGAGAGGAAGACTGTCTAATAAGGGGCTTGTTGTGCCCTTTTCTGGACACTTCCTCTTTGGAAAGACTTGAATCCAAATCTGTCTGGAGATTTACATCGCTTGTCTCTTTTGTCTGACCTGATTTGGCCTTGCTTGAAACAATGCTTATCTTCCTGATGTTGTTGGCAGGTTGAAAGTTTTGCTCAGATTTCAAAGACTCATCGAACAGCCCCGACAACCCTGCAATGTCAGCCTCAGATTTCAGATTGGAGACGGAGTACAGAGCCTTTTTGATCGTCTCTTCGATTTCAAGCAGCTTTGCTAAAGTCTGTTCCTTCAGGTTCATTATTTCCTTGCTTGCTTTTTCCAGATCTTCAAATGCCGTCTCAACTGAGGAGATGCTTTCAAGATCATCATCCTGGGTTTCTACTTCAACTTTCTTTTCCTCCATTTTACTTTGTTTAGCGTTTCTCCTTGATGTACCCATCCAAGTAGGGACATTCTGGTATAATGTATTCAATGAACTGTCATCTACACTGCTGGCCTCTCCCTCTATTTCTTGCACTTGAGACAGGATCCCCTTGAGTTCCTCTCTTTTTCTGAAGTTTTCAAAGATATCCATGGCTGCCTTTACATTTCCTTTTACGATCTCTTCCATGTGTACAGAGAGCCTTTGTCGTCTTTCATCCTCTGTCTCTCTTGCCTTCTTCTCTCTTAAAACAACTTTATCCTCAAATTTTGGTTGCTTTTGGTCCGGGTTGTTTTCCTGCACATGGCCTGTAGCGACTGACGTCTGCAGTGCAGGCTCGTGCTGTTTTTCTTGAGGTTTGAGATTTGATTTGAATTCTTGAACAGACGTTTTTTCGGTCTTTTTATGACCTCTACCATTATCATCTGTGATTGTTGCCTTCTTGGAAGTGTCTCTGTCCTTTCCTTCAAAGTTATTTAGTGCTGCCTTCAAGCTTGTGTTAATTTCATGCTCACCATCTTCATAACCCCTCATACATGTCTGTATCTCCTCAGCTGCATTGATTTTCTGTTTCACATTTCTCTCTGTTTTCACTTCACTGCTGTTTGACATGGTCATTTTGCAGTCTGATTTCCTCTCTGTGAGTTGTGCTGTTTCCTGTTTCTTGCTGCTTTCCTGAGCCTTTGGCTTGATTGGCAGATATACATTTGTTTGATTTGAGACTTGCATTTCTTCATTAGCACATTTTTGTTGTTGGTATGCTTCATGTGAGCATTGTTTACTGAGTTTTCCATGTGTTGTAATTTCTTGGCTACCCACAGAGCTTGTAGGAAACGACTGGCTTTGTTTCGGACGAATTACTACACTTTTTGTATTTTCTTTAACAGGGCAGGAAACTTTGTTAGGTGATGTATTTGGTTCTTCCACGACTACAGATTTTATCCATTGTGGCTTTGGTGGTAAAGCTGGTTTCTGCTCCTGTGGTTTCTCAGTCTTTTGAGGCAGTGGAGGTGGACTTGGCCTTTCAGAGCGGGGTGATTTAGAGGTTCCGTTTGCTACAGGGTTGGGAGCTGAATTCTGTGTTGTAACAGATGGTTGTCCTTCACAGGTTACTGAAATTGAAGGAGATAATTTTGCATCAGATGGAGGCACAGGCACCACAACACACTGCTTGTGAACAGTCTTGCTCCTCTCTGAACAAGCCCTGCCTGAATTTCTGTATATCATGGCAGCTTTATAGTCTCCTTTGGATACATTTACGCTAGACTTCTCAAGAGATTTGAGAGCCAATTGCACATTACCGCTTATAATATTTTCCTTATCTAGGAGCTTCTGCTCTGTCGCTGCACTCTGCAGAGCTCTAATAGCTGCCTTCACATCTCCTCTGATAACTTGTTCTGTCTCATCTTCAGTTGTCTGACTATTAAACTCGCAACTTACAAAAGGTGGCAGTGATTCTGCGGCACTATTACTGTCTATAGCTGCACTCTGTTGACAAGCCTCAAAGGAGATATGGCTTTCCTGAGCTTTCTCTGTATCACTGACCTTCGGAGTCCTGATTTGCTGGCATCTTGAGGAGGACGAACATGTTGATTGTGCCACTGTTGATGAGCTTTCCTCTTGTGCGGACATATTCAGGTTGTATATTTTTCCAGGAATGATGACTTCCCGCTCTACTTGCATGCTTTGCTGCTTTGCCATTTCAAGAGACCTTTTAGCTGCTTTTACGTCTCCAGATATAATGACTTCTTTTTGTGCTTGGTTTCCTTCGCTTTCAGGACCTTGCGCTGACAGGTCCATGTCATAAATAGTTCCAGGTGTAATGACCTCCCGCTCCACACACATGCTATGTTGCTTTGCACGTTCTAATGATTGCATTGTTGCCTTGACATCTCCAGGGACAATTTCCTCCTTTGGAACACAGCTGTCAACACTAACAGAGCACTCTGATGAAAAAACCTTTTTGGTGTTCTTTACGTCCCCTGGTAAAACATCAGAAATTGTTCGTTCTGCCTGCTCTTTTTGCTGATAGAGGCTTCTCTTTGCTTCCCTCACACCCCCCTGAACTGTTTCAATCTGTTCCTTAGTCAGAAGGCTCTGATCAGCTTCATCTTCAGATGCCTCGGTGTGAAGACTTTTGAGGTAATGCAGATCTCCCTTTTCAATGCAGCTTTTGTACAAATTCACATTTCCCTTCTCTGTTTCGTCCACTCTGCACGACGCTGCTGTCCTCTGACTACTGGCAGTAGCTAACAAATTTCCAATTGCAGACTTAACATCCCCCCTCTCTGTAACCAGAGTCTCGGTTTTGATTTCGTAATTGCAGATAAGTGAATAAACGGACATCTCTGCTTGTCCCGCCGCAGTCTCTTGCATTATGATTCCCTTTTTCAAATTATTTTGTGGAATGAGCAACTCATCAATTACCTGGGCAATGTTTTGTATTCTTTGATCGTGTTCGATGTTGACTGTGCCGGTCGCCTGGAAGACTGGAAGCTCCACTACTGTTGTGTTAACTTTACCTTTTTCAGTTTCTCTCAGAAGAGTTACTTGTGGTTTGAGAGTTGGTCTGACCAAGAGCTGTAGCATGATGTTCCTGATGTTACCCTCAACAACATCCTCTTTCTCAATCTGCACCCCTTCTTTGTTTTCAAACATATATTTTGCCATGTTAACATTTCTGCTGCCATCTGCTTCTATTATGATGCCGCTTGAGTGAACAAAAGCATTTTCATTCAAATACGAAAGGGTATCAGCCACACTGTTGGCGGTGATTTTGTCTAGTGGAGTGGTCTCAAAGAGCCAGGTGGTGCACTTCACATCAGCTTTTGGGATATCTTTAGCACTTTGCACTGAGGTTTCTTCTGGCTCCTTAATTTTGTCCAGGGGCTGCGATTCAAAGAGCCAGGTGCAGCGTTTCACATCTCCCTTCTGGCTATCTTCCCTGTGGACTGTTTTTACTGGACCCTGCTCCTGAGGCTCCCCTTTCAGGCTGTCAATGGTTTGATTCTCAAAGAGCCAGGTGGAGGTCCTGACATCTCCACGCTGCACATCAGTGACACTAACCATTCTCACAAACTTCTTGCACTGCTGCTCAGATTCAAATAACTGTTTATTCAGCTGCACATTACTGCTTCCAAAGTCTTCAGTCACCCTGACTGAGAGCTCATCTCGACTCGTAAGGGAGTCAAGAGGTTGTGTCTCAAATTTCCACCTGGCTGATTTAACGTCTCCTTTCTTGACGTCCTCCTGGGTGACAGCTCGTATGACATAAACTTCGTTCTCCGCCCTGATGGCATCGAGTGGTTTTGTCTCAAACATCCACCTTGCTCCTCTTACGTCACCACTCATTACCTCTTCCTTTTTTAGAGTTGTAACTTCATGAAACTGGCCCTCTTTGTCTTTGATAGCATACAGTGGCAGGGACTCAAACATCATAGTGCTTGACTTCACATCTATATTGCTCACAGGCTGCTCCACATTGACCCAATTCTGCTCAACGGGTTCATCATGAATTTTATCCAGTGATGATGTTTCAAATATAAACTTTTTCTTCTGGACATCACCACTTTCAATGCTCTCAACCCTTGGTGTATTTGTGTCATTGTTGTCCTTGTTGATCTGGCTCATGGGGCAGTTCTCAAACATCCAAGTAAATTTGTTTACAGAACCTCTCTCGATTTGTTCGCCTTGGTTCTGCTGATCAGATCCTGCCACGATTTCTGATCCTATTTCGTCAAGAGACTGGGATTCAAAAAGTTCTTTGACTCGCGAAACTTCCCCTGACTGGAAGTTCACTTGGCTGACACATCTCAGATTTTGGTCTGAATTTGTATCCTTTCTTATTCTGTCCAAGGCCTCTGTTTCAAAAAGATGTTTCACAGTTTGAACACCAACCTCTGATTGGACTGAATCTCGTATGGTGCTACATAGCTTCAAATTGTACTTTTCCCCATCTTTGATGCTATCTAGAGGCTGTGACTCAAAAAGCCATGTAATGGACTTAACATTGGTATCTTCAATGGCTTCTTTATCTTTTGCTTTTTCCGATTTGTCATACAAAATGTCCATTGGCTGTGTTTCAAACAACCATTTACAGGTCTTCACGTCACCTTTGTGCGGTTCCTCCTCCAAAGAAGAGTTTTGCTTTGTCTGATTGAACTTTGAATGAATCCCATCAATTGTCTGTGTTTCAAAAAGCCACTTTGCCGTTTTGACATCACCTGTGTTGTCTTCCTGTCTTGTGATGCCTTTGATTACCTCAACATTTGCTTTTCCTTCTGCCAGTTGGTCTAATGGCTTCGTCTCAAACATCCACTTATAGTTTTTGACTTTCCCTTTAGTGAATTCCTCTCGGCTGACTGTTGTAACCTTATGAAGGTTTCCAGAGCTGTCTTTTATTGCATATAATGGAGTTATTCCAAACATTTCTCTGTTACCTTTTACATTTCCAACTGCAATAGACTTTTCGTTCTCGGTAATCTCCTCCTCAGAATGAGCAATTTTGCTCAAAGGAATTTTTTCAAAAAGTTCTTTGAATCCCTTCACGTCACCTTTTTCAATCACTTGTTCTTTTAATGAAGTGCTCTTTTGAATGCTGCAGCTTTCAAATAACTGTTTTTTGTCTTTTACTTCACCTTGTTCTTCAGCTGAAAGGGTAATTTTCTTCAGGCTCCCGACTTCATAGCTATCACTAAGCGTCTCCATGGGCTGCGTTTCAAACAGCCAAAGGGAGGTCTTGACATCTCCCCCAATTACGTCTTCTTTTTCCAAAGACTTTTCTGCCATGTTTCCTGCTGCCAGTGGTTTCATTTCAAAGAATTTCTTCTTGTTGACGACATCAACCTCTCCTGTGCACTCAGCGATGGCTCCTTCAAATGTGTTCTCTCCTACAACTTCTGGTATTCTGTCAAATGACTCCGTTTCAAACATCCACCTCTTCCGGTCAACACCTCCTCGTTGACCCTCCTCTAGCGATATGCCCCGAATTATTTTCACGACATCAGTTCCCTTACTGATCAGGTCCAAAGGCTGGGTTTCAAAAAGCCAGCGGGCAGTGCAAAAGCCACTACTGTCGATCTCCTCCCTGCAGATGGATTTAATCTCATACATATTGCCACTGTTGTCTCTGATAGCACAGCAAGGTTCTGCCTGAAACAGTTTCACGGTCTTTTGGACATCACCTTTCAGCTCCTGAAGCTCAGATCTCAGTTTCAGGAAACTATGATCTTCAATGGAGTTGCAGCGCCCCAAGTCACTCAGTGCTTTAGACTCAAAAAGTAGACGAGTCCCTCTTACATCCCCAGGCTGTACGGGTTCTTTCAGCACTGCCTCAACTAGTTCACCCTCTTCATTTACGGATCTATTTAAGGAATCCAAGGGCTGGGTCTCAAACAACCACATTGATGTTCTCACATCCCCCCTGACAGAAATCTGCCTTTTGGCAGACTGTAGTTGGGTGCTGTCAATATGTTCAAACATCGAGGAGGTGCTTCTTACATCTCCACCCTTTAACTCCTCATTATCCACCAGCTTTTTGGTTGAATGAGGATCTCCAATACTGTCCAGAGTCCAGTTCTCAAAGATCCATCTCATGGATTGCACTTCCCCCTGATAAGCTGCATCTGCTGCCTGAGTGTTTTCTGACTGCACTGCCTTCATGATCTCATCATCCACTGTGTCATCGAGACTTGCCCGTAAGTCTGGGTGGATGTGTTTAAAGAGCCTCTTCAGCTCATTTTTCTGCCGTTGCTGGTAGAATGTGGAGAAGGTTTCTTTAGGTGGAGGCACGGGAAGGCTACTTAACGATGAAGGCCCTTCGTAGTCGAAAGGTCTAGGTGGTACAGGGGGAGGTGGGGGGAGGGGCAAGTCATCTTCCTCGGGAGATGATTGTAAAACTGTGACTTTTCTGGTCTGGTCAGCCATCTTGAAACAATAAAAGAAATTAAAGAATATTATCAGGATCTAGTGATCTAGTCAACAAAAAGAGCATTAAAAAAATACATGCAAATATTAGAATGACATACATAGCAAGGAAAGCCATACTTTACCTTCTTTTATGCTCGCTTCGCTTCTTTTATGCTTTTTCACCCCAAACCATCCTCAGTCACACCAGGGTTACCAAAAACACTTCACAGCTGTTAGTAGGCAAATATCACACATACACCCCGCTGCTAGTGTGGCTAGTTGTTTTTAACTTTTTTAGGTGAAAAAAGTGAAAACAGTGTTAAATTTAAATCTGTTTTAAGTTTTTTTTCTGGCTACGTTGTTGCAGTGTAAACTAGGGTTGGGCATTGTTAAAAGTTTCGGACAGGCTGCCATCAGTCAACCAGCTATTGTTGATATGTTCACAGAGGTATGCCACATGCACTGATAGAGATGCTTGTTGAAACGAAAAAAAAACAGAATACAAAAACACCTAATTGAGATGATTTTGACTCACTTTCAATCCCAAAATAAACATTCAGATGGAAATAACAAAAGCTAGATTTTGAGTTGTTGGTGTCCATGGAGAACCAGCAACTCACTGGTTTAAATCTTATTAGCTCATAAAGGTGCCAGGTCACCTCAGTAATACATTACTAATATAATTATTATTCATTCTCAGCAGCAGACCAAGTTCAGCACTGCTTAATGATTACCCTTGATCTGATAGTACTATTCTGATGGAGATACTCTGTGTCTGTGCTCAATTCTGTGTTGGAGCTCAGCTCAACAGAAAGGATGGAGGCACCACCTTGTGGTCATTCTCAGTTTTTCAACATAACATCCCTACATAACAACATAACTACATACAACTACAATTAATTAGAAACCAGAAAAATGTAAACAAAAGTAAATTATCTAAATGATTTAAACATACCTGACCCTTTGTGAAAAAGTAACAGCCCATAAACCTAACAACTGGTTATGCCATCCTTAGCAGCAAGAACTGCAATCAAGGCTTTGCAATAACCAGCAATAAGACTTTCACATCACTGTGAAAGACTCATTGTTTGGCCCTGAATTTCGGCCCTCTCTTCTTTGCAGAGTTGAAGAATTCAGCCAATTTGGAGGATTTTGACCTTGTCCATACTCAAAAACCCTCTCAATCTTTCACTAGGCCACTGTAAAACCTTCATTTTGTTTTTTTAACCATTCAGAGGTGGACTTGCATGTGTGTTTTCAATCAATGCCTTGCTTCATAACACAGGTGTGCTCAAGCTTCAGGGCACAAACTGATGGCTGAAAATTCTCTTTCGGGGGTTTTTCTGGTAGAGAGCAGAATTCATGGGACAGTTGAAGCTTGCAGTTCTTTAGATGTTGTTCTGGGCTCTTTTCTGAACTTCTGGATGAGTCATCTCACAATAGTTCAAGATCTTTTAGCGTACATCGCTTTGTTAGACGGGTTCTATTTGAGTGATTTCTTGATTCAACAGGTGCCAGGAATCAGGTCTAGGTGTAGCTAGTGAAATTGAACTAACTTTTAGTAATTAATTCACAATTTAACATAAGGGGCACTTACTTTTTCACACAGGACCAGTATTGTTTACAAGATTGTGCTTTATGTTGCATTTAATGTGAGCCGTAGATTGACTGTGTGTTTGATGGTGGAAGCAAAGACTTGCACAGCACACAATACTGAGAAACCACATTCTCCTGTAAAGGTTTCTAAATGACGTATACTGTACCTTACTGTTTTTCGCCCTTTTTCCTAGTGTACCAATGAATTCCTGTTAAACAAAGCAAAGAGTGATTTAAATCAGTTTGAATCACACAGAACTTTATTATTTGTTACATATATACATTAGCACTGTGTTCCACACATTTCAAACATGCACTAAAGTGTTGAGGCACTCCTGTTGTGACCTAGCACACTGAAAATTCCCCATTGAAGCCCTTGACTTCACTTTGTGAGGAGGAATGAGAAGCATCTCAGGAACTCACTGGTTGTGTTGGGCCTCCTGTGGTGTCAGTGGCTGCTGTTCTTGACAGATAAAGAGTTGATCTGTCTCTCACTGAGAAGGAAGTAGATGTTCTGTCTCTGGTTTGTCTTGTTGGGGTGCCCCCTTTAGTCAGTGAAGAACTGTATTTGTCCTCTGCAAGAGCAAGATCCCACATCAAATTAATGTTGAATTCTTTATTAGATTTGCAACAATAATACATCTGGAGTCTTGGGATTTCTAGTTTAAACCTATGGCACACACACATGCATAAAAGTGGAACTCAGATACTGCTGTATCCTAAAATAAGCAAAGCCATGCGTGTCCAGTGTCAGCAACAAGTTGAATGATAACGCTGTGTCTGTGTATTTTTAGTTATGGTGGAATCTGTCTTATCACTGTTGTAGCTTCCTGTTACCTCATGGATTCTAGTTCACATGCATTATGCCATGAAACAATATATGTTTTAGTAAAGAGAGATATTGTAACAAACAAGTCAGATTACGAGCTTTGATCCTGGTAGATAAATAGGCCCACACAGCCCTCCCTGCTGCCCAGGACCATCATCAAAATGCATTCCACGGATTGACCATGATACCCAAGAAGAAGAAAAAACAGCAACTGCTAGCTCAGCTGGAGGGACACAGATTGTTTGCACATTGTTTGAATGAGCTCTCTCCCATCAAACCATGAACACCTGACCAAAAGAATGCGATTGCCCAGCCCAGTAAACCACATGCATGTGTTCTGAACTTGATTTTTGTTTATGCAAAAAACATTCCCTGCAATCAGACTGTATTAGCTGAAATTTGTTCCTCAGCTGGAGTTAAGTAAATATAATGAGTTTAGAAAAAAAATTCAACAGCAGTATCATGAAAAATATGTTCAGAGGTCAACAGCACGGTGTGCTGCACAGGCCATCCAGCTGTAACTAATGGCCAGATTTAAACACACCTCCCTTTTCACACACTAAGCCCTGACAGGACAAAAGGATGGCCTGGCGAGCCGGCACCTCTCACGAGTCTGGACTTAAAGCATTTTCACAGATGGGTGAGCAGACAGAATCATGCAACCGACTGCCATGCCCACCCCATTAAAGTCCTCACCCAGTAAACCGAGAGGTCAACTGTCACTCATCATCGATGTGTGTTCACAAACATCCACGCAAACTTGTCTCGACAGAGGAGATAATGAAAAGACTCATTCTTACAGACTCAAAAGTGAAATTAAGCTTCAATGACACAACTGGAAACCTTTTTCAGTGATTCCAACGTTTTCTGAGCAATGTCTGCCGACATCTCTTTGATCCGGGTTAATTCTTCAGGAATGAAGAGGAGCTATTAGCAGCATGCTAATGGGAGGGAATTTTGGGATGCTGGCAGCTGTACAAATGATGGTTAAATGCAGCTGGCATTTGTTCTTCACCACCACCGCCGCCTTTTACCTCCATCAGCTGTTGGCAATTGTAGCTACATTCATAGACTGTAATGAAAACCTACATCCCAAAGGACAACTTGTATTATAGGGTCCCAGATCCCCCAAATAGCACTGTGTGTTACACCATTTGCCTACTTCCAGGAGTTAATTTTTTTTCCTTCATTTTATTTTAATTTTCCAATGTTTCTAAAGATATAGAGAAGGAAACAGACTAACTGTCTAATGGATGACTTCCAATTTCAACCATTTTTCTTAAATTTGAAGGATAGCATACCGATGGGGTCTGACGGTTGATGAGCACTTAACACTTAATGAAGAGAGCATTATATTCATAAATTACTGCCTTTATAGCTCAGTCATAAAAAGACAGGAGCAAAATTGCAAATTTCAGAATTTTCTATACTTTGTGTTTGCTGTTGAAAAAATCAGTTTCTCGAGTACAACTTAATCTTGCCTCAACAATGACAGCATGAAATTTGACAAAATAAAGTCCAATAATACAAAACATGTACATTCAGACACCTTTCTCTGTCATTATATAGTACTATTGTCATTTTACTGTAGCAGCACAGTCACGCTATTTGGCCTCATGTGAAGAAAGTTGATAAATACTCACTAAAACACCATCCAGCGTTGTTTTCCCTGTGTATTTCTGCTGTGTTCACTCCCAGGACCCCTGTGATGTGTGATGTGTAGTAGAGCCTGTCTCCTCTTTCAGTGCTCTCTGTGACTGAACTCTTTCTAGTCCCGTGGCCTTGGTGACAGCTGATTTTTATCAGTGCCCGCTGTCCCAGTGGAGGACTTTGGCTATTTTGGGATGGTGGGCTGGCTGCTGCTGCTCGCCTGAGTCAATCACCTCTGTTAGTCACTGTTGGATTGGGACACCCCTCATTCCCACAGATACATTGTCACCTGCTATAACAGGAACTGGGTGGGACCAATAGTATGTGTGTCAGTGGGTGCTCGGCAGCCAATATATTGAAAGAAAAAATACAGACAAATGGTCCTATTTTGGTAAGTTCTACTTGGGTCCTGGCATTCATGAGGATGTCACTCACATGCCTAAACAGCGTTTTCGGCCAACATAGACCTTCAAGTGTCCCCTTGGACAAAACAATGTACACCCCCCGCACTGCCAAACTTACTCATGAACAGCTCAAGGAACATGACACAGAGCCAAAGGAACTTATTTGGCCTCCAAACTGCCCTGATCTCAGTCCAATCTTTTAAAATGCCAATTCATACTCTCTTTTTCCACACTACCTACACTTTAAGTATCACTAGGACACGATTAGTGTTTTTAGATCATCAAAATCTCACCCAAAATTCAACAGAATTAGATGGCGAATGCTGATAAATTACACCATAAGCCATGGGCTGTATTATGAAACGCTACCAAATATTTCAGCTTTATTTTGGAACAAACACAGCTGACATTACTGGTTGTCCCTTACTTATACCAGGCTCATCACAGCGTAAGGACGTCAGTATTGCTGAAGCAATATCAGTAATGGTTTGTGGACAGGCATGGCTCAGAGGGCCAAGGCCTGCGTCACGGTCAGGACTGGTAGTGACAGTCTCAGTCCTATCTTAAGCATGTGTGCCGGGCACATAGTTATGCATTTACAACACTACATCCTTGTCTTTATTTAGCTTCTTTTTCCTCCCACCACCAAACACCACATGGGTTGCCACTGCTTCGTAAACTCGGTCAGGATTTACATGGTGACACTTTAAATACTAGGCCTTGATCCTGAACTGTTTGCTCTGTGGCAACCTAATATAGATTCATTCGATATGCTTGAGAACTGCTGTTTGACATGCAAAGATGAATGTGCCTACATTCATATTTCAAAGAACTGTCAGGAACATATATATTAAACAGCTTAAGAAGTGTCCACTCGTCTTACCTTACATGACAATGAATCTCAAAGCTTCAAGGAAATTCTGGCACCCATCCCGTATCCCCTCCTAGATGTCAATGATTGTAGTAAATATGAAATAAAGTACCACTGCTCACCAGGCAAGTGTCTGCGTGCTCTGTCATGAAACTCTGGAAGCCCATTCACAGCCCTTCTTCTGCCCACTTGAGTGGCTTTCTGTGGATAAACAGCATATTATGTTGTCAAGAGAATTATAACAGACAATATATGATTGTTTTGTGTTTCATTTTGGTGGGTGTGGAGTAGGACTGTCGAGACTTAAAATAAAGGGAGCTTAAAACCCATGATAGCTGGGTTAAGAGTTGGATGACACTCGTGTCACTTTCAGTAACACATAGCCAGGAAAGATATGCAGGATTAGTAAGCTTTACTATTAACTGGTTCAGATTTTTTCTTTTTTTCACACAAACAGACTAACTACCCGGTTCTGGATGTAAAGTGCAAACATATCAGGTGAGTGCTTCCTTTAAAAAGTATGAAAATACTAGCGTTTCATTGCTACCTATACTGTATTTCATCAAATAAATTGCTAACTGCCAAATAGGCTACCAAGTGCAAAGCAAAGGACTAACGTTTCAGCAAAATTCAATTTAATTCAACTCACTTTTATTTGTATAGCACCAAATCACAACAACAGTCACCTCAAGGTGCTTTAAGAGAAAACAGAGAAAACCCCAACATTAAGATGACCCCCTGTGAGCAAGCACTTGGCGACAGTGGGAAGGAAAAACTCCCTTTTAACAGGAAGAAACCCTTAGCAGAACCAGGCTCACATCACGTGCTTGTTTCATTTGGATGACCAGCACTGTATTGTAACACTTCTTGTAACTGCTCAAGTAAGCAGCTGACACACCTGTGTAGCCGTGTTCTTAAGAAAAGTGTTATGACTTCTCCTGTCCTGCAGAGGGTAGTCTTTCACTGTGACATTGTCAGCTTCAGAGGTCATGTTCAGCCGAGGGTTGCTGCTGAAGCCCTGCTGCAGGGTAGCTTTGGACTCGAACAGGGCACACAGGGCTTTGGTGCCCGTAGCCTCCTTCTGAGGAAGGAATTCCATGGAGCGACTCCTGGAAAGATTAGAGCGCCTTCCTGAGCCCCAGAGGACCACATTCTCTCTGCTGTCCTCTCGTCTCCATCCGCCATCCACCCAGCTTTCTGACAGCTAAAGACAGTAGTTGATTTTTATGTGTTTTTCAGTTTTAGCAGTAATCCATTTAACAAACACAGGTGTAGACACCTACCTCAAGTTTCTGCTCTGCTCTTTCAGGACTCCTTAGGTCAGAGCAGCTTTGGTAACTGTTAGGACAAATTTAATACCAATATATATTAACAGATGAGTGAATGAAGACAATACACAGTCAGCAAACATTGCCGGCACCTGTGAATAATGTAAATAAACTGTAAATGTTTGTGCCTCAGTAGAACTTACTGTTGCACCAGTTGAGAGACAGACTTTCTCTTCCAGCCGGGGGAAGCTGCATTGACCCATGACTTTTCGTGAATCCCAGAAAGACTCTTCAAGGACTGGGTCCTCCTCAGGCCAAAAACCTCCATTGTATTCTTTTAAACAACAGCTGCAATTCAAAGCAACAGCATTTTTTCACCAAACTGCAAGCTTTTAAAACCAGACTGTCATTTAAAGCAGAATAGATCAAATCCACAAATGGTTTCTTTTGACTCATCATTAAACTCTAAATCTGACGTTCTTAAATTCAAGTGCATAACTGAGGTTTAACTTCTTTTGAGTTATTATACAACGGACACTGACACTGACAGTCATCTGACTCTGTTAATGTTTATGAATGTATGCACTCAAGCAGCAAACCCAGAGTCCTGGCTCGAGATGCCGTCTTATAAGAGTACGATACATACACGATTGCTGTTGCTGAAAGGACATTTAATGCTTTCAAATACGAAAGAAAGAAAGAATGACCTCTTAATTCTGAACAGAGAATTCATATTCACATATATATATTCTGTCTGACTCACATGTGAGTCAGCTACAAAGCAGTTGCAATAACATTGCAATACTAATGATGCAAATAATGTTCTTCTACCTAAAAAAAATCAAATGAATATTCAGCTCCAAACCTGAAAAGAAGAAGAAGTTGTCACCATTTCTGTCTTTCCGTCTTACTCGTGGTTTAGGAGCATCTCTTACAAGACACAGCAATTCCTGGTGGTCAAAGTCCTAAAACACCTTGTGATTCAAGTCTTCCGGATATGATATCTGCCATGATAGAATCACCTGATGAATTTGTCTGATGGAGCAATAAAACTCTGATATTTATAAATGGAGGGACATGTATGCAGAGTAAAAAGCCGCATTTCCCCAAATTCTGTTTGTCTTTATTATGCTATACATATCACCAAAACACATTTTTAGTATCCATGTGTTTGTAAATTGTAATGCTTTCTATTTGATACTTTAAACACTAATGACCATGCTGACAGCTTGAGGCATTCAAAACAGTGAGAAGCCAGAGAGCCGACCTGCGTGACAGCTGGTCCAGTCAGATGTCCGTGCTGAAATGCCTGGCATAGCCACTCTGTTACTGGATTCCAAACCAAAACCCAGAGCGGCAGCATTTTATCTGCACCTCTCACGCCTTACCCTAGTTACTGTGTTAGCAGCAGCAAGGGCCACATTCATCCATCTACTGTTCCACAGTGTGCTCAAACAGATGATAACATGTTTAGCTGATTCTGCTGATACCAGTACCAGAAACGCTGACGGTGCTTGTAAGTTGATGATGAACCCATTTCTGTTGATGATTACAGTCATTTCTAAATTGTTGGCACATACAATTTTATACCCTAATTATCCCAAAGGAATTTTATAGTTCGCAGATGATAATCTTAAAGTTTACAGTTTTACGATGCCTACAACCTGCAAAGCACCCACAGAGTGGCTCTGTCACAATAGGAGAGAGCCAAGGCCTGCATTCACCTGCAACTGGTTTTCTGTGTTTACAAGTGAATATGATGACATACATATTCACCAGCCACTTTATTAGGTACACCTGTTCAGCTTCCCATTAATACAAATGTCTAATCAGCCAATCATATGGCATCTATTCATTGCTTTTAGGCCTGTTGACATGGTCCATATGAGGTGCTGAAGTTCAAACTGACCATCAGAATGGGCAAGAAAAGTGATTTAAATTACTTTGAACATGCCAGAGGTGCTGGTCTGAGTATTTTTTTAAAACTGCTTTTTTTCACATGCTAGGGTTTACAGAGAATGGTCTGAAAAATAGAAAATATCCCATTAGTGCATTGTAGATGCAAGAGGTCAGGGGACCATGGTTTGCTTTGCAGTGACAGGAAGCATCAGTAACTCAAATAACCACTGGTTAGAACCAAGAGATGCAGAAGAGCAACTCTGAATGGACATCAAACTATGATGAAGCAGGAGGGCTACAGCAGCAGAAGACCACACTGGGTGACACTCCTGTCAGCTACAAACAGAAAACTGAGGTTACATTTTACACTGGCTCGACAAAATTGGCCAACAGGAAAAAAAAAAAGGTTACCTTGTCTGCCGAGTCTTGATTTCTACTGCAAAATTCGGATGGTAGCATCAGAATTTGGCATAAACAACATGAAAGTATGGATCCATCCTGCCTTTTATCAGCAGTACAGCATGGTGGGGATGGTGTTGGGATATTTGATTAACACACTTTTGGCTGCAGAGTAACTGAGCATTGTTTAAATGTCACAGTCTCCCTGAGTATTGTTGTTGACTGTGTTTATCTATTTATAACCACAATGTGCCCATTGTCTGATGGCTGCTTTCAGCAGGATAATGCACCATGTCACAAACACTAAATAATCTCACACTGGTTTCTTACAGATGACCAGATCTGAATCCAACAGACCACCTTTGGGATTTGATGTAACCGAGATTCTCATCAGGGATGTGCACCTGACAAATCTGAAGGAACTGTTTGATCCTGTCACGTCCATATTGAAAAAAATCTCTGAGGAATGTTTACAGCACCTGCTATAAATGAAACCATGTTATAAAGAATTAAGACAGTTGTGAAAGCAAAGGGAGGTGCAACACAAGCTTCCCCATGAGCTGTGTTAAATGAGTTAAATAAACATGTACTTATCTTTTAGGACAAATTCACAGCAGTAACTTTGTTGCTTGTAGTTGCACTTCTTGTCTGTAATAGTGATCAAGCTTTCTGTAGCCTTTATAAAAGAAAAGGCACAGTTAGCTGACAGCTAGTGGAGCATTTAGTAGTTAGAGGTAACACATTACCTCAGGAGTTGTTTCCTAGCGAAAACAAAGCTATAAAGAAAGTACTCGAATTTATCAGTGGGTGGACAAATGATTAATAAATAAATAAACAAACCTAAATATTTTCCATATGAGATACATGTGTAAACTGGTAACTGCTGACCAACAAATAGCATTCCCAAACTGAAAAGAGAGGTCTTTGCTGCGTATCTCTGCTGCCCCTATCTGGCCAAAAACAGGAACTGTGAGCTCATTTTGTAGACAGTTTATAATATAGGCTGCATTTCACTTTTTATTCTACAAGATCTCACATTTTGCAACATATTTACCTTCATATATATTTTGTTGTAGTTTCAGATAGTTTCACAGTATTCATTATTAAAGGCTCTGAGACAACAACATCTACAAATAAGAAAAGAGCAACCTGTCGAACAATTTATGGTCTTTATGATTTATGGTTAAGTACCAAATTGCAATGTAGTATTTAGGAATCACATTGTTGGTGCAAAAGGACAGTTTTATGTCTGTCAAACGGTGTTACCTTTGGTATTTTTTTGAAAATTCAGTGAACGAAATGAGAACAAATTATGTGTTTTTGTGACAGATGGATAGCAACAACGTGGATTAAGATACAATTTAAAACTGGTTCTTTGTTATCTGTTATGTGTAGATACAATACTGGTTCATTCCTTGACTTAAATGCCTTTTTTATGTGTGACTGAGTGATAGATCAGTGTTAAATGGCTTAACAAAATATAAAGAAATGAGGGGTAGTTCAATGCTTTTGAACAGAACTGTATTTAGTGTCAGAGCAGATCTGTAGAGGTCATTGTAGATCTCTGTTGTAGAGCTCTACAATGACCATATATGCACCAACTATATGAGTAAAAAGAAACACATTTGTTGTGTAGAATTCAGAAAAAGATACAAAGATTTCGTTAACTTTATCGGAGTTAACCCTCAGATTCCCCACAACTTCACAAAATAGACCCGAAGGCTTGCTGTCAGGTGTCATTCTGATTCAAATGTACACAAAAAAGACATTTCCAATATGAAAGTTGGATGGCCTGAGCCGACCAGAGTGAGGAAAGTGGTTCCTTTAACGTCATCTGTGGACAAAGAAGAAAGACACCAGTAGATGGCGCCAGAGTGGCATCCTTCCCCCCATTTACAATGCAGTAAATGAGTTTAAAGGGCATCATAGTTACTTCCTTGTTTACGGAAAATTGTTGTCATATTTTACAGTTTACCATGTGCTCATGTATAAATCACACCAGTTTTGCAAGAGCAAAAACTGTGTGTGCTCACACACGCACACACACACACACGCACACAAACATATATTTATTGCACATTTAATACTTTATTGTCTGCTGTGCACAAACACTACAGTGTATAGCAGGAACACTGTGGTCAGAAATCACAAAGAGAATTAAAGAATCGTGTGTCTAACAGTTTTAGCCTTTAGCATGTGTTTTGCCAGCTGTAATGGAAGAAGAGAGAGGCAATCAGTGAGCGTGTAGAGGAGGGAGGGGGGAGTCAGACAGTCTCACCCACACAGTTCCAAAGAACAGTCAGTACTGGCCTGAACAGCTGTGAACAGAGCAGGTCTCCTTCCTCCTGCATGCTCCTGCAAAAGCCTCACATGGAGCCACATGTGACAGGCAACACCAACAGCAGAGCACACTGTGCTGGGACTCAGCAAGCACGGGAGCTCCCACTGCAGGGCTGACAGCCAGGCACAATCAGCTGGGGTGACATAAGAAAGGGAACACACACATGCACACACACAGACATGCTTTGTGCACTCACACAACTTTGGTAGTCTCTAATTGTGAATGCATAATGAAGCTGCCCCAGCACAGACACAAGGAAGTATATCTCTACTCAGTGATGCATTTTACTATGTACCCTGGTGGAAAATGCCTTGTGGGTGCACGATGCATCACTCAGGCAAGTTTTTTTAAGTTTTGTGAGAAAGGTCACCACAGCTCTCTTGTTGACAAGAGGCTCATTGTTGAAAGGGAGGGGGGGGATGTCGAACCCAATCATACAGCTGCTTTGCTGTTACAGCTTGAGTCGCTCACATGAAGCTACAGATAAGATCACTTCTCTAGAAAATTGTTGTGCAACCTACTTTGCACTCTGAGCTGCAGCTCGACTCGCATTAGAAACAGTACTGTAGTGGATGGTGTTTGGGAAATAAGTGTGGAAATAAACTCGTGTTATCACATAAAATAGTGTGTTTACGTCCACTATTGCCGCAGCAAATCCTGCAATGATAGTAAGTAAAGGCACTTTATTGCACACATCATTTTATTGTTACATAAACATTTTATCATTACACACAACCATGACACTTTTTCCATATCAAATATAGAGCTTAAGCATGTAGAGCACACTCTAATGCTGCTTCAGCGATAACATATCACCCTCTGTGGCCACAGAGACACAGGAAGCTCTCTGGTGTCACCCCCCTGAACTGATAGTACTGCACAGACAAAAGCATGGCAGTTGACCCATCACTTAAGGTGTCACAGTTGCGAAATTTTACCCGTAGTCTTTATCTGTATCTTCAGTAGTGGAGAAAGTGAGACTTTCATTTCTTCTTTTTTTCCATGAACTGTGAGATTCCTCTCTGTGCTCTTTTACAACTTTGTTTATTGCTATTTTGAAATACCACTGGGTACCCAAATATGAAATAATTTACTAGTTTATTTGGGGCTTACAGTATTACTTAAAATATCAATTTCATAAAGATAAATGGCTAGATAATCAGTGAGTCAGCAGCAGTTCATGTAAAAAAAAACTGCTTGTTTCAGACTGTGAGGCTGCACAAGGGCCCAGTGTAAGATCAGTTATTTTTGACCTGTAAATCATGCAGAGATACTCTGATAAAATCTAAGAATTTTAAAAGTTAGTGCTAGAAATGAGCAGAATAAGCCCTCTAATAATTAAAACCAAGTTTTAGAGGCTGTAGTATAAATCCTTTCAAACTTCTAGAGACTAAAATTCTGATGTGATTGCGTCAGACACAAATACCAATTATATGAGATGAGTAAACCTGAAGTAAAGAAGGAAAAAAAGATCACGTAGTAAGCTAAGAACACCACTGACGTAAAAAAAGAAAAAGACCCCAATGATTCTGACAGTGTTGATGCTGCTGATGATGAAGGCAAGCATAGTGATTCACTGACTGTCCTCTAAAATAGAAACGCATGAGCTATATTTGCCCTTGTGACCATGGTGACGAAAGAAAATGACATCAGAGGCTGTGCAAAAAAGGAGCCATGAGAGAGAAAGAAAGTTGGAGAACCTATCTATCTATCTATCTATCTATCTATCTATCTATCTATCTATCTA